>PVIC010037219.1:0-18196 GCA_004025085.1 Thryonomys swinderianus
TCAGGCTGGCCCTGAGCTCACTATGGTGCCCAGGCAAGCCGCCGCGAACTCAGCAATCCTCCTGTCTCTGCCTCCCGAGTGCTGGGATTACAGGCGTGAGCCACCACGCCCAGCATTATATGTGGTAACCGGGGATTGAACTCAGGTCCTTACGCTTGTGAGGCAGGCGCCGGAACCACTGAGCTAACCCTCCGGCCCTAAAACCAAAAATTTTAAAAAATAAATAAAATAGGTTTAGGTCAGTGATGACACACATGTGGCACACATGCCAGGGTAGGCTGTCTGTTATCACTGAAAGCCCTAACAGATTCGCCATCACTGGTTGAGGTGGTCAATATTATGTGTATTTTACCATGTATATTTTCGGGGGTTTTTTAGTACTTGGGATCAAGCCTAAGGCATTTATACTGAATTATATCCCAGTCATTTTTTTCATTTTGAATTTGAGACTGACCTCACTATATTGCTAAGTTGCCTGCATTAAGATCCTCCTACCTCAGGACCCCAGATTTCTGGGATTAAAAATGTGTAAGAACACATCAAGCCTCCCATGATTTTTTAGAAAGATAGATAGACATGCAAAAAGACATTTGCTAAAGCATTCCCTGTAATATTTGCTTTAAAATGAAGTTACCTGACTATAACTCTTCTCTCATTTTAGACTACTGTGAAGCTGCTAAAAACAATAAAGCAAGACTAAGGATGCAGCCCAGAGGTAGAGTGCTTGCCTAGTATGCTCAAGGCCCTGGATTTGATCCTCAGCAAAACAAAACAAAACAAAACAAAACAAAACAAAACAAAACAAAGCAAACAAATAAAGTATCTTTATATATGTTATCACAAGATGACAGACTGATTTATATAGGGAGAAAAACAATTTGCAAAACAGTATGCAAAAAATTCAACTTTTTTTTTTTTTTGAGACAGGGTCTTGCTTTGTAGTTCAGGCTGGCTCTGAGCTCACTATGTAGCCTAGTCAAGCTTTGAACTCAGCAATCCTCCTGCCTCTGCCTCCCAAGTGCTGGGATAACAGGCATGAGCCACCATGCCCAGCACTGTGGTATGTGGTATTGAATGTTGGTGGGTCTCCACGCCCAGCATTGTATGTGGTTACTGGGGATCGAACTCAGGACCTTGCACTTGCGAGGCAGGCGCTGGAACCACTGAACTAAAATCTCCACCCCCAACTTCTATTTTTAAAAACAGATGTGTTGTAGAGCCAGGAGTTTGTGTGCTGTGCCAGTTTTACCTAGAGAGCTGAGACAGCTTATATCTGGGGGCTTTCAGGCATGAGTATAGATCTATTTGCATAGAAAAACACCTAAGGATACCCATCTCAATGTTAACAGTAGACACCATGCAGACAAGGATTAGGGGAGAGAACTTTTATTTTTCTATATTTCTGTTGTTTGATGTTTTGTTTTGTTTTTTTGTTTATTTGTTTGTGGTACTAGGAATTGACCTCAGGGAGCACTGAGCTATGTCTCCAGCCCTTTTATTTTTTGAGACAGAGTCTTGATAAGTTGCTCATGCTAGCCTTGAAATTGTAGTCTTCTTGCCTCAGCCTTCTGAGTAGCTGGAATTACAAGTATGTGCCACAACCATGCCTGGATTGACCTCTCCTTCCAGTAAGGAGCATGGATCATTCTTAAAAACATTCCCCATCTTTCTTCCCCCAACCAGAAAATAATTTTCATTTTACATCTTGCTTTAATTCCAGCCTTTGTCTGAAGGAGAAAAGAGCATACCCCTGCTGAGGACCCACTTCCCCAAATGTCAGATGCTTCTGGAAGTTAATGTTGAACATAGCAAAGTTTGCTACAAAGATAGCAAGCTCCCCATGCCTTTTATCAGTGAACAAACAATCAACACCATTCCCACAAACCTTCATGAAATAGTCTTTTCTTTTTCATTCTCCTCTCCCCTGCTTGGATCTGTCACATGGGGTGATAGCAGCTCCAGGAAAGAAGGTAACCAACCTTATCTTTAGAGAGGGCCTTGAAAACACAGAGTGCACCCCGGCTAGCCACGAGTCTCAGGCCAAGTTTCTCCCTTAACTGACTGAAGAAGTTGCTTTTAAATAGCTCATGAAAAAAGGAGAACAACATTTAGGCAAGATAGGAAGCAGTTACTGCTTTCTTAGTCAAGAGAGGAGAGAATAAGAAGGGCTTTTCTCACCTGTCCAGAGAGCGGCCAGAGAACTCTTGGCTCTGGGCCACTGGGGAAAGGTAAAGATCCATATTTTCTTCCCCAAGTGTGCACGGAGATGAGGCAGGCAGATAAACAGCTGTCCAGAGGTGCAGGGCTCGAACATGACAGACAGGATGCAGCACCTAGGGAAGTGGCCCAACACTAGTGTTTTGGATGCTGGTCTCTCTTTCCCTTTACTACATCTTTGGTTCTTATTCTCCCCACTGACTCGGCCTCTCCTAGCAAAAGAAAAAGGGCTTGGCCTTACCATGTCTGAGCCCGGTGTATAGAGGAAGTTGTGGAAGTTCTTATTGCCAGCCCGCAGCAGTGCCCATACAGAGCACGTTCGCTTGTAGATGTTACGCTTCTCTCGTTCACAGGGGTTGTTGGCCAGAAACGTGCCATAGAGGCAGGAGTATGTGTGCTGCACCAGTTTTACCTGGAGGACAAAGACAGCTTGCACTTAGGGGCCTCAGCACATCACACTCCCACCCTGAACAGAGGCTTTAGGACTTACCAGGAATGCTTCGTTAAATTCAAACAAGCAGGGGAACTGCTTAAGCAACTGATGAACAGAATCAAGCCACTGGAGGAACACAGGGCATTGCTCATTTTGGTCTTCTGCATTCTCTTGGTGGCCACAGCGATCTCCAAACTTGTGTCCAAAATCCAGCCAATCAGATTCCACTAACACTTGGAAGCCCTGCCAAAAGGTAACAATCCAGGGCCGGAGATTTAGCTCAGTGGTTCCAGCACCTGCTTAGCAATCACCAGGTCCGTGGTTCGATCCCCAGTAACCACATACAACAATGCCGGATGTGGTGATTCATGCCCATAACCCCAGCAATCAGTACCAAACACCACAATGCTGGGCGTGGTGGCTCATGCCTGTAATCCCAGCACTCGGGAGGCAGAGGCAAGAGGATTGGTTTGAGTTCAAGGCTTGCCTGGGCTACATAGTGAGCTCAGGGCCAGCCTGAACTACAAAGCAAGACCCTGTCTCAAAACACAAAAAAACAAAAAAAAAGTTAAGTCCAAAATACGGCCTCTTTTGGAAGAATGAGTGTGCTACTTCACAGGGGACTGTCCCAAGCAGGGAACTGCCAGCTTCAAAGAACAAGCCTGAACCTGGGAGAGGACTGAAAGATCTCCAAGACAGCTCCAGAAAACCCAAAACCAGCTCTCCCTCCACCGCCACTCCCCCGTTCTTTCCGACCCAAGACCTTCAATACCTCCAAAGTCCTGTAATATGGGTCCAAGAGTATCTTGGCCAGGGCTACGATCTGCGGCGTGCGGTCCCAGCCGTCGGAGCAGTGCACCAGCACCGGCCTGCCTTCACGGTCTACTGTATTAGCTACCAGCACGGCTGCTTTCAGCATCACTGACAAGTGCTGCAGCCATTTGGTACTCTCCAACGCCGACAACCAGCTACGAGAGCAGAAATTGGGCCCATCACTAGGACACTGGGGCCACAACAACCTCTCTACCACAGCCAGGCAGCTCCACCCAACCAAGTCCCCAGTGAGGCCTGACACCAAGGGGCCTAACCCATGGTCTTTCTGCCAAGACCTATCTAGTAGGAAGGTAGAGATGACAAGTTCTCAGGCACAGAAGAGCTAAGTCAAGAAACTGGGAAGCATCCCAGGACAATGACTGTAAAATTATGGACAATGACATAAAAAGAACCCAATGTCCTGTGACTGTGCCAAAGTGTTGGCTGAGAAGTGGAAGAAGTGTTCTTGGAACTGGTCCACTGCCACAACTCCGTCTAAGCCCTAAGGTCTCCTATATCTCAGATGTTCCATCTCCCCCATCAAGTCCTCCAAGAAGAAGTACTAGTTGAGGGATGAGACTGGGGGCATGGAATCATGGAATCACATCAGGGAACACCTACTTGCTGGGATCTGGCATCTGGCTACACACAGCCCGGAGGTACTGGAAGCTGTTCCGGATGGCATGGATGTTGGCCATTCCCATAAAGACAACCTCACAGTTGGGATAGTACTCTGTAGGCATGAGAGGAGAGTGGGGCATAAAAACATGTCCTGGTAATAGGCATCCAAGACAAAGCTTCCCTGGAGGAAAAGTCACTCCAGGATGGCACTAATCAAACTCTTAAAATCTGAATTACATTTTATTTCTGGATACTCTGGTTCTATATAGTAGTAGTAATCATATTAATAGCAAATAATATATAGAAAATTCTCAATAAATAGTTCCTGCTGTGCCAAAACTTTATAAATGCAACCTTTAATTATCCCCCCAAATTTGCCAGGTCTGTATCATGTCCATTTTACAAGTAGGAAAACGAAACTTAGGAGAGATGAAGCAACTTAAGCATAATCATAACTTATAAGTGGCAGAATCCTGGTCTCAAGCAGCTTTGTTTGGGTCTTTCAAGTGCACAAACTGCCCCCAGCTTGCTCTTCACCAAACCATGAAAAACACAGGGTTCGCAGACACTGGGGTAACAGCAGTACCTTCACACTCACAGCCTCCACCCTTGGCCCGGTTCGCCACAGCTGCTGTGTAGGATCTTGCATCCAGGATCAGTAGTTTTTGAGGGGCCGCTGCACTCTCCACCCCAGAGCACGCAGTCAGGGAGGAATCTAAATACACAGCAGGGAGGAGACCCAGGGTCAGTCAGCTGCCCAGGGTCACTATGGTTCTGGGACACCCATCTCAGATGGGAGCAACGTGCAAGTAGAGAGCCCTCGGACCTCACAGTTGCCCCAAGACAGGACCCACGTGCTTGGTGTGCTATCGCTTTTCTTCCTATCCTCTCAGAGGACCCCTCAGAAGCCATTGGGGCCAAAGACAGGGCCTGCTGCCTAAGGGGCTAACACCACCTATAGCTTACCGAAGTCGGTGTCACATGTTTCACTGGCATCATTCCCCGTGCCGAGGGAGCCCCCAGTGGCTCGTGTCCCAGGGTCCAGGGCACAAGCTTTGGCAATGGACGTGACCAGGTACTCATCATCAGCATTGCGCCAGCCCCACCAGCTGATCTCAGGCTGGCTGCAACGGGCAATGGCAGCCCCATTGCGCAGGTGTCTGACAAAACAGAAGAAACCACAATGCCCTTGGCATTCCAAGCCTCCAGAGCCTACCATGGAGACCTCAGGAGGGGGGACCAAGGTCTCTCAAGTCAGCAGGGGTAGCAGTTCATTCAAGCCATCATGATAGCAACCAAAAGCCTTAACATCTCTAGAGAGGTTTCATTTACAAAGCGTTATCACATACATTTTCTCAAATGGGCTCCGCATACCCAAGGTGACCATGACTCATCAAAACTGCACAGCATCTGCTCCAGGTACAGGCACACAGCAGGAGAATAAGGCTGGAGCCAGGAACACAAACAAATCAGCTGGGCATGGGAGCGCACGCCTGTAATCCCAGCACTCAGGAGGCAGAGGCAGGAGACTGCCATGAGTTCGAGGCTAGCCTGGACTATACAGTGAGTCGAGCCTAGCCTGAATTACTTAGTGAGATCCTGTCTCAAAAACAAAAACCCAATGCTGGGTATGGTGGCTCACGCCTGTAATCCCAGCACTCGGGAGGCAGAGACAGGAGGATTGCTGAGTTCGCGGCAGCTTGCCTGGGCACCATAGTGAGCTCAGGGCCAGCCTGAACTACAAAGCAAGACCCTGTCTCCAAAAAGCAAAAAAAACAAAAACCCAAAAAACAAAAATCCTCAACAAACCTCACAGTTATTATCTCATTCTGTTATAGCTGCACTATTTTTATGCAGGGGTCAGTAAACTTCTCAGTAAGCCGGAGCTGGGGATTTAGCTCAGTAGTTGTGGCATCTGCCTGGCAAGCACAAGGTCCTGAATTCGAGTCTGATACCCGTACCACATATCATAATGCCAGGGGTGATGGCTCACACCTGTAATCCCAGCACTCAAGAGGTAGAGAAGGGAGGACTACTGGTAGTTTGAGGCTAGCCTGGGCTACACAGTGAGTTCAGGACCACCCTGAAATACAAAGTGAGACCCTGTCTCAAAAAAATAAAAAGTAAACTGGGCGTGGTGGCTCACACCTGTCATCCCAGCACTCGGGAGGCAGAGACAGGAGGATTGCTGAGTTCGAGGCTTGCCTGGGCTACATAGTGAGCTCAGGGCCAGCCTGGACTACAAAGAGAGACCCTGCCTCAAAAAAAAAAAAAGTAAAACAATAAAATAAACACTAAGAATTACACAGGTTCTTAGCTTTGTAGGCCACAACTAGTTTTGTCATATATTCTTCTTTATGCTTTTTAAAAAAAATAACCCTTTCGGGCCAGAGATTTAGCTCAGTGTTCTGGCACCTGCCTCGCAAACACAAGGTCCTGAGTTGGATCCCCAGTAACCACATACAATGCTGGGCGTGGTGACTCACGCCCACTAGCAATCAATACCACATACCACAGTGCCAGGCATGGTGGCTCACGCCTGTAATCCCAGCACTCGGGAGGCAGAGGCAGGAGGATTGCTGAGTTAAAGGTTTGCCTGGGCAACATAGTGAGCTCAGGGGCCAGCCTGAACTACAAAGCAAGACCCTGTCTAAAAAAACAAAACAAAACAAAAAACACAACAAAAAACCCTTTAAATGTGTGAAAACCATCCATAGCTCATAAGCTATACAAAAAACAGGCTGTAGGCTGGATCTGATCTCCAGGCCAGTTAGCCAACCCTGTCCTAATACAACATTTTATACCCACACGCACATGTATACATACACACACTTGTTCCACAAAAAAAAAAAAAAAAAAAAAAAAAAAAAAGGAGGGCCGGAGATTTGGCTGTGATTCCGGCACCTGCTCGCAAGTGCAAAGGTCCTGAGTTTGATCCCTGGTAACCACAAACAACGCTGGGCGTGGTGACTCACGCCCACCAGCAATCAATACCACATACCACAGTGCCAGGTGTGGTGGCTCACGCCCGTATTCCCAGCACTCGGGAGGCAGAGACAGGAGGATTGCTGAGTTCGAGGCTTGCCTGGGCTACATAGTGAAATCAGGGCCAGCCTCAACTACAAAGCGAGACCCTGTCTCAAAAAAAAAAAAAAAAAAAAAAAAAGGGAAAGTGAATGAACTCCCCGAAACCTTTTAAAATAATTCAGTCACTTCCCTATAGTGTATCAATTGTCATTCAATCAGGCTGCCAAAACCTTAGATCTTGCTTGCCTTATTTCATAAAAATGGCCTCCCTACTTCATATCAGCCAGACTCACCTATACACAACTACAGGGATGCGCTTCCAGGAACGGAAGGAAGCTACATTCTCCAGCTCTTTATCTGTGATCCACACAGGCACCAGCAGCTTCTGAGGGTAACTAGGGCACAACCTGAGAAGAGACCAGAGGAGGTCACCAAACTGGGCCTAAGTTATGTGATAACAAGACCTGGGATAACTTTGTGGGAAGAGGAAGAGGAACAGGAACCCTCCAGCCCCATGGATCCAGAAGCAGAGCCCATCTTGCTTTATCCAAATGTGGAGGAGGGGTTGGTCTGGACTGATCCTTTGTCCCCCACTCTGCCCTCTCACTTGTAGTTGCTGTTGATATGTGAGACTCTCCAGACGTTCTGCAGGTCAAAGCCCATCCTCACAAGCTCTGCCTCCTGCCGACATCGTATATGCTCTCCTGCAACACAGCCCCCCAGCCTGTCAGCTTTCCTGGGTGCCAATGTCCAGGGGTGGAGGAGGGAATGAGAACTGAAGGAAAAGCAAAGACAGCCTGGCCCCACCTGGCTGACACAGATGGGTGTGTTGGTCCTCCTCAGTCAGCCCCAGGCACCAGGCATGGTAGGCAAAGGCAAAGAGGTCCTCAGGCTTGGCAGGTCTTGCTGTGGCCCGGCTTAGCCTTGAGAGCCATTCTTGGCACTGCTTGAAAGTGGAGAAGTGGCACCTGCAGGGAAGGAAGCCACAGCCCTGGATAAAGCAAGGGAGGAATGTACCGAAGGACATATAGGTAAAAAACATGGCCAGAAGAAGGCTGTGAGGAAAGGAAGGTACAAACAGAAGGTAAGATGGGGGGAGACGTGTGACTCAGACAGGGAGTGAAACAGGGACACTGCATATCACTTACGAAAAGTGGTTTCCATGACAATTCCATTCCCAAGAACTTCTGTGTTTGAGACATATTTAACCCCCCTATGGGGTCCAGCATTTCTCATATCAAATCTAACTGCTACCACATGGCCCTGAATGGACTCCTTGTTTCTACCCTACCAGCCAGTGTGGTGTCCTGTGACTCTTAATATAAACCTTCTGCTTCAGGCAGGAAGTCCTGCACACATCATTCTTGTCTCCATGTTCTTTCTCTTCTGTTGGATAATGTTTCCTCTTTGCTAGCCACATCCTACTGATGCTCAGGAAAAAGTTTCAGTCCCATCTGTACCTTAAAGCCTTCCCAACCTACTTCCTTCCACAGACTCTCCTCTCTTAAACTGTCTTTTGTTTGTTCGTTTCCTGAGACACGGTCTCACTACAGTTCAGACCAGCCTTGAACTATGTAGCTCAGGCTGACCTCAGACTCATGATGATCCTCTTGCCTCAACCTCCTGAATGCTGGGCTTACAGTTGTTTACCACCATGCCCAGCCCCCTCTTTATTCTTTTTTTTTTCCTTTATTGAATTTATTAGTACATTTCCTCTCTTTTTTTTTTTTTTAGTTTTTTAGTTTTTTGAGAGTCTCACCTTACAGTTCAGGCTGGCCCTGAACTACACTATGTAGCCCAGGCAAGCCTCAAACTCTCAGCAATCCTCCTGCCTCTGTCTCCCAAGTCCTGAGATTACGGGGTGAGCCACCAACCAACCTGGTATCGTGGTATGTGGTACCAGGTATCAAATTCTGGACCTTGCACTTGCCAGGCAGATGCAACCACTGAGCTAAATCCCCAGCCCCTCTTTCTTAATTCTATATTATGTTTTTGAGATAGAGTCTTGCTTTGTAGTTCAGGTTGGCCCTGATCTCACTGTGTAGCCTAGGCAAGCCTCAAACTCAGCAGTCCTCCTGCCTCTGCCTCCCAACTGTTGGAATTACAGGCATCAGCCACTACACTTGGCATTGTGGTGTGTGGTACTGAATGCTGGTGGGCGTGAGTCACCACATCCAGCAATGTGATATATGGTACTGGGGATTGAACTCAAGACCTTGAGCTTACCAGGCAGATGCTGGAACCACTAAGCTAAATCCCCAGCCCTCTCTCTTCATTCTTTGTGTGTATGTGTTTGGTACCAGGGATTGAACTCAGGCCCTTTTGCGTCCAAGGTTGGCGCAGTACCACTTAAGCTAAATCCCCAGCTTCTCTCTTCATTCTTAAAGTACTTGCTATATTAAACAACCTGTTTCTCTATGACATACTGCCACATTGTCTTCTGTCAGCACCCCAGTGTTAGCCTCTGCAAGGGAAAGGGCAATGTGGGTTTTCCTTCTGAATCTACCACAGACCTGAGCACATGGCCAGTTCTAAACCAAGCCCCCTCCTAACACTTGTTAGACTCATTCCAGTTTTCTCTTTGTTTCATACACAATCTGTCAGGAAATCCTGCTGTCCCCATCTTCAAAATATACCCAAAACCTGACCACATCTCTCCACTGACTGCCACGACCTTTAGGTAGGCTAACACCACCTCTCAGCAGGTAACTGCAATAATTCCAACAGACCTCTCAGCTTCTGGCTTGCCTCCTATCCCAATTCCCTTCCAACTAGTTTCAATGTATCAGCTAGAGTGAGTCTGTAAAGCATTAACCAGATCATATCACTCCTTTGCTCAAGACGTTTCTTAATTCTCTCTGAGTAAAGTCCAATGACTGTAACAGCTTCCTTTGCTCTTAGATCTTGCATCCCCTTATCCTCATGTACATGCACTGCTCTCTGGCCACACTAGTATCCTGCCATTCTCCCAAGGCAGGAACCCACTCAGGGGCTTCGCAATCACTCTTAACCCTCCTGGTACAATCTTTCCTCAAACAACCACTTTTTCTTTAGGTCTTGCCTCAAATGTCATTTTTCCTGTGCAACCCCCTCTGATCGCTTATTTAAAACCCTCATGTTCATAGTACTCCATATCCTGTTCCCCTGCCTTATTTTTTCCTTTACCCTTACTGTCATTTAACATAATTCACTTATTATTTATTTATTCCCACTGGAATATAACCTCAATAAGGAGGAAGACTTTGTCTATTTATTCTTTGCAATAAACAGTCTGGCCTAAAGTACTCAATAAACATACCCTAAATTAATAAGTAAATGAACAAGTAGTAATGTGAATACTCTGTGCCAGCTGTGTGTTTCTACACACATCATCTCATTTAATCCCCATAGTGACTCCAGGAAGTTAGCATTATACCATTTTTTTTTTTTCTTTTCAGTTTAAAAACACTCTGGGTCAGTAATTGACCTACGAAACCAGAATAGAATTTTCACCTCTCCCTTCAATGGAAATCTTTGGTCTCTTGCACAAGACGAGGGTCATCGGACCTGAGAGAGGCCCCATTTGCTCACCTCACCACTTTGGAGTCCTTGCAGGCAATGTGCAACTGGAACATGTCACGACTCTCCACACTGTCAATCATCCGGAGGGGGACCTTGAGATGAAGAGCAAACTGACACTCTCAGCACCACTCCTCCTCCCACCCCAGCCCAGTGCTGATTATAATGGAAGGAAGAAAACCAGCATTTACTGAGGACCTGTTAAGTGCCTAGTAAATTATTCTAGGTCCTTCACATAGGTGACCCCAGTTAATAATCATCCTACATTGTAAGGAGAAAACCAAGGCTAGCTAAAAGATTCTCAAAGGTCACAAAGCTAGCAAGTGGCAGTGTAGGAAAAGAACCCAGGTTTGCCTGACCCCAAAATTGCCACTCTTTCCTGAAAAGGGCCAGCAACAGCGTCAAAGGAAAGAGAAGGAAAAGGAGAATGAGCCAGAGACAATGATAGACACATGGAGAATGAGGCAGGAAAAAGAAGTCACTGAAAAACAGAAGAAAACGCCAGCTTTTCTTTGAGATGTGATCAGGTAAAGCATTAAAATAACACCACCTTGAACCTCACTGGGATTCTGGCTCAGATATAGGAAAACAAGATAGGAACTCACGTTGATGACAGAGTCCTTGAACTTGATATGCAGCCGGTAGTTGGAGATAGCAATGAGGGCATCAGCTGCCCGGCCCAGGAACTCCACTCCCTCACCCTGCAGGACTGTGAAGGGTACCTGCCAAGGAACAGAGGAGCCATCATCCAGAATTGAGGCACCCCTCATGCTCCCCTGTACCCCCTGCTCTGGGGATTCACCTATGGAAAACCTGTTCTAGGACAGGAAAGGAGAAAGCTATCTTTCCTTACCTGGGACCAAAGGTTTCATAGTCCACATATAGACAGACTCACCCACCCTTCCAGAGACCAAGGAGAAGGAAGCCAGAGCTGTGCATGTATCGTAGATCCTTAGGAGATTTGGGGAGCAGGGAGACATTTTTTAACTGATTATGAACCCTACCTACCCTGGGCCCAATTCCTACTTACCTGAAGATTTTCTTCCTCCTTCACTAGTTCTTTAGGGGGGAAGAGATCCTTGGCTTGGATATACTCCAGGCTGGGGGGCCCCTCCTCACCCTGCAGCAAAGTCATACTCCTGAGTCAGTAGGCTACACTTGGCCCCTCATGCTCATCTGTTCCTCTCCCCCACCAGTAAATCTAAATACCCCCCCCCCCACACACACACACACACACACTTCTAAAGCTTCTTTCCCACTAGAGGAAGGAAAGGAAACCTGGCTGGGTTGAAGTGGGGATAGGTGAAATGGAGGGGGTACCCAGGCCGAGTAAGCCTAAGGGAAGAGGCAAGTCAAGGAGGAACTGGGACTCTGTACTGATCAGAGAACTCTCCTGCAGAAACAAAATTTCAAATGGAAGAAGGCTGAAAACTAAGGAAAAGACTAACGTTAAGGGTAAGTAAGGAGTGGGAATGGCAAAGGGCTGTCCCAAGGAAAAGGAGCTAGGTGTGGCAGCTGATTACAGAGAGTACAGAAAATCAGACACCTCCAACCACTGAAGCTTAAAGCTGGTGGGTGAAGGAGACAAAGAGGAGTAGGCTGGGGGGATTCAGTCCCGTGCCTCTAGAGGGCCTTCGTGGATGCTTTCAAAGGAGAATTTCTTTTTGGAGCTGAGCTTACCTTCCTGTTAAGCCCCTCCAACCTGCTAAACAACCTGCCCTGCGTGCTGATCGGAGGGGAATTCCAGAGGAAGACCCACAGCAAGCAGAAGTCGCTCGTCTCCCAAGCACTGAGGGGCAGAATGAGGGGATCCACGGGACCAGAAGGAAGCAGGAGACCCAAGGACAGTCAAGGGAGGGAAGAACGGAAGAGGGAGGCGGGAATGGAAGCCTGGCAGACACCCTGGGGGGGATCTGAGAGGACAGATGGGGGAAGCTGGGAAGAGGTATTAGCTGTTGGGGAGGAGGAGTAGACTGAGAATGATGCAGAGGTATAGAGGCCTGCAGAGCAGGGGAGACAGAGAAGAGTCTGTCTGGGGGGACAGTCAAGGAGAAAAAACTGGCCTGTCAGGTGAGGAAGAGAGAGGGGAAGGAGGGAGGGGCTCACAGACATCCTATGTCCCGACTAGCCTCCTACCATCCCAGTTTATTAGCCACATCCCATATTCCCAAGCAAAGAAGCAGCGGGTGGGACCAAGATGGGGGGGGATAAAGGGATGTACCCCTATAGGGCGGAGCCTGGAGCTCCGCAGTCAAGGGCAGTGGCTGCGGGACCGGCATAGGCTACAGGATATCCACCTTGGCCTTCGACAATCCTTCGACAATCGACAAAACGATGGCAACTCCAAGAAAGAAAGGACCAATCTTCCTCCCCTGCCCCTCAAACGTTCGGGGCCAGGCCTGGGGCCTTGAGAAAGAGGACAGACTGAAACGTGGTATCTCAAGGGCTGGGCGGAGCTGCGGGTGCTGGAAGCATTGGGTCCCTGGCCCTGCAGGCAGGGCTGGCACTTACGAAGCAGCTAAGCATGGAGCAGGAGACGCGGGCGGTCAGACTCATGGTCGCGGGCGGTCAGGGCCAGCGGACATGTCCCCGTTGCCACTGCGCTGCCCGCCTGCCCCGGGCACCCGCCGCATCCCGGCCGCGGGGCCCGCCAGGTGCAGCCGCGGCGGCCAGGAACAAGCACGCTGGCTGCGGGGCCCGCTCGGTCCGCTCGCCGCTCCTCTCCCCTCCTCTCCACAATGGAGCGGGCCCAGCTCCGCCCTCTGGCAAGAGCGCGGAAAGGAGCCGAGCCAGGCGAGCGGGAGTCCGGACCGCGCTGGGAGGGCGGAGGCAGGGCGGGGCTCCACCTACCGCGCGGTCCCTCCCTCCCCGCCTTGCGCCTGGGAACTCCGGGGAAGGCTGGGGGCTTTCTAAAGCTGTAAAGGGGAGGCGAGGCGACCGCATCTTTTTACTTCCCATTTTCCCAGCGGGGACACCCACTCCCCTCTTGGAACCCAATGGTCCCCATACTTTCCCTTCTCGGAGTTCCCCCACCGCCTGCTCTGTAGCACAAGATCCCCATGTCTCTCCATCTAGTGCCCTTTCCAATTTCAACCCTTCCTCCTTTCCCGCCCAAGCCACCACCCACCGCACCTAGTCTATGGGCAGTCATCTTCCAATCTTCTGGCCTCACCAAACTCATTTTGTCCCCGGAAAATGGACACTGGCCTAGTGCCAGGTTAGTCATTCCACTCTCCTGAAAGGGACACCCTTTGAATTTTTAAAATTTTATGGCCCTGCCAAACTTAACTCCCTCAGGTCCACCTCTCCTTTGTTTTCACATTCTCTGATCTTTGGGAAAGAAAATTCTCATGGAGAAAGAACGTTTTAGTCTGAGAAAGACAAAAACGGGGATTACAGGCCAAGAAACCATACAACAATAAAATTTGGGCCAGGCGTGATGGCTCATACCTGTAATCCCAGCACTCAGGAGGCAGAGGCAGGAGGATTGCTGAGTTCCAGGCTTGCCTGGGCTACATAGTGAGCTCAGGGCCAGCGCCTGAACTACAAAGCAAGAATGTGTCTCCAAAAAATAAATAAATAAATAATAAGAGAATAAAACTTGGAACCCAAAAGTAAGGTGATAAAGGGAGTTGGGTAGAAGACCAAGAAGCATCAAGTTCAATGAGGGGTTCAGTATCGCCAAAGTCAAAGAAGGTGGCTGGAACCCCAAACTTCCTGTACCTGGTAAATACCAGAAACCAGGGCTTCTGTTTTGTGGGGAGGGGAAGAATAGTAGAAAACCTAACATTTCATTAAACATCTAATACGAACCAAGTAGCTTTAAATGTTACTTTACTGAAATCTTTGAATGCTCCAAGAAGTAAGCCTTAACCAGAACTGTGTTTAAGTGATGCTGCTAGATTTGAAATTAAGTAAATCTGACTCTGAAATACATTTTCTTTTCAGGGTATCACAGAAGAGGAAAGGGAGAGGAGTTGTCAGCTGGTAGAAGCAGGACCAGTAGGCTTTCTGATAAGAGGACAGGCCAATATTGCACAAACCCGAGACCACACATCTCTATGGATGGAAGGGAGAAAGGAAGCAGGCCTCTCACCAGTTGAATTTATCAACCTGTCCCTCAGCACAGGGGACACCTGAAAAGCTGAAGCCAAAACAGGTAGGTTAAATAAAGTCACAAGGTGAGGTAGGTTCAAGGCAGGAAAAAAACTGGTCAACTAACATTACAAATATAGTTGCCTGGGTAGTACTGATCCAATGGAAAATCACAATGAGGTGGAACAAAACAATGGTCAACCAATAAGATTACAACACATATAATCACCTGATCTGCGCAGGGCCTATGACTCTTTCTCGTCTCACTGCTTCTGCCTCCCCTACCTCTAAAGGAGTCCCCTAAACTTGGAGGGAAGAGCAGTTACAGTTATTGGGAAATTTACAGAATTGTGATTAACCACCCCTAGTGATATGTTGGGCACTTTCAGGATGCTCTACTGCTAGATATTTATCAGCTGTTATGCACGGTTCCTTAGCAGACACCAGCACCTTGTAGCTGGAGAAGGCCCACAGTTTGGGTGGAATCACTGTTACTGCACTCACAATATTTAAGAGACTCACTAAAAGTTACAGATCTTAAGATAAAGAAGGCCTAGCTTTTTAAATACCCTAATATATCTCCTGGGCAGATGGACCTGTTTAAGAATGAACAAAACTCAGAGTTTTTACCAAGGATCCAAGAAAAGCAAGAGAATGGTTGTTACGAAAGGCTAAGAGAACTAGTAGTGGGTATGTTGTATGGGGAAGGTGTGGCATAAGCATATGCAGAAACACATTTCAGGGGTTTCTGATTCTCAATGGATCCCTGACCCATCCCTGCCTGGAAAATCCTTGCTGATTCCATTTATGCTTACTACATGACTTGTTTCCCATTTGATCTTCATTTAATCAATATTACCTAGGCAATTACACTTGTTGTAATCTTATTGGTTGACCATTGTTTTGTTCCACTTCATTGTGATTTCCCATTGGACCAATACTACCCAGGCAACTATATTTGTAATATTAGTTGACTATACTTTTTTCCTGCCTTGAACCTACCTCATCTTGTGACTTTACTCAATAAAACACCCTTGAGAAGTGGGTTTAGGAGGCAACCCACTTTCTGGACCCCCTTCTGTCTCTCTTAGACAGAAGCTATCTTTCTCTCAACAAATTCTTCCTACTCTTAAGCTCTGTTGTTCCTAAAATTCATTCTTGATTTTAGAGAACACAAACTCAGCATTTCAGGCATCTAACAGGTTGGGAGTTATGTTCCCTTTATATTATTTATAAATCCATATGTTATATGCCCTCTATGACCAGTACTAAAGGAACAAAATACAAAAACCTAATTTATTTTCAGGGAAGATGAACCTGTTTAGAAGCTGAACAGAGTATCCTGGAGCTCAAGGTCCAGGAAAGGTGGAGTAGCTCCAGAGATAGACACAAGGATTACAGAAAATATAATGGTCTGCAAAAAATAATAATAGTAATATGGTCTAAGGAAAGAATACTCACCATTCTACTGTGGTGAGGGTCCTGGCTGTCTGCTTGCCACTATATGAAATAAAAGAACATAAGAGTAAAGAACACCATTAACATTACCATACAATCAACACATCCCAGACAACCACTCTGGAACTTCTCTACAACTCTTATTCTCCTCCCTTACAGAGGACCCAGCCTCCCCACAAGCCCTAGCCTGAGAGGTAAAGGAGGCTAAATAGGGAGAAAGCAACAAGTTATTCTGCAGAGCGTACAGTCAGCCACAGAGCTCTGGGACAGGAATGAATGTCATCCAAGTTTACTCAGCAGAACTCAAGAGTCTTACTTATCGGAGGGAGAAGGAAAGGTAGAAAACTCTAAATCCTGCTCATTGCATAAAGCCCAAAGAAACGCTAGCTCTGAAGAATCAAAGGTGCCCACTGGGACTCTCATTTGGTCCTGGTGGGGGCATAAATCCACAAGTTGGCTCTGCCAGTTTCTGAATCTGGGAGTAGCACCCACCTGACCTGTTACTGGGGGCAGAGTCCAGAGCAGAGGACAAGAGTGGAGAGGACCACAGCTTGTGATAAGAAAATAACAGGGCTGGACAGGTCCTGCTGAGCATACTTGACACCAAGTGGGGTGGAGGTTATGGGGAGGCCACACAACAGGGACAAATTCCAGCCAGCCAGGCTTCAGGGTCAGAATCTGTCAAATGGGTCCAAATAACAGATTTCAGAGCGAAGCTTCAGGCTCACTTGGGGAGCCAGGCCCAGGTTTCACTAACACCTTCCTTCATGCCACGATAGTGCTGCAAAGTCTTGCAAGAGCTGAGGAATAAAAGCTTTCTGTGGCCCTGCCCACGTCCTAGATTACAGTACTCTCCTTTCTCAGCTCACCTTCCCTCAAGGGGGAGCCCGTAAGCCAGAGGTACTGTCTCACCGCCCACTGGCGCGCAGCCTCTGGAAATCGGAGGAGGCAAGGAGAAACAACGACCAGCTCTGGGACGCCTAGGGTTTTCGGAACTTGTGCCCAGTCTCGGGAGGAGGCTGGCGGGGGGGCGGGGGGGGGGCGGGCCAGGCTGGCAGGGGATTCCAGGTGCCCAGGTTCTAGGGGCGGAGCTAAAGACTCGGAGGCGGAGCCCGAATGACAGAAGGCGGGACTCTAGAAAGCCGGTGGGGGCCTGGGCGGTGCCGGGCAAGACGTGGTCGTTCGGTTCCCAGGATAGCAGTGCACGGGGCACAATGACTCACCCAGGCGGCGTCCGCCCGACCCTCCAAGGCAGCGCTCTCACCACTTCCGTCTCCCGCAGCTGCTGAGGTCGTGCGGCACCAACCCCACCACGGTACCCTCTCCCAACCAATCGTATCTCTGGCCTGCGCCCGCCCTGGCCAATGACCACATTAAGTCCCACCCTACCCCCTACCACGCAGCCACCGCCCTCTCCCCCTATGCTGCTCATTGGCCAAAAGGGAAGACGCCCTCCCAGCCTTTAGCCTATCGGGTGCTCTAAAAGGAGACAGTACATGTACGAAGGAGGCGCGGCGCCGGAGAAGAGACGTAAACCAATGGGAAATCACAGCGCGTCCCTGCGGCAGCCAATAGGAGAAATGTAAAAGGGGCGGTTGCAGCCACGGATACATGGGGCCGGAAGTGGGGATCGCCTGTCGCCCACTAGTAGCGCAATTGAAGGCGGGGCATTGTAGGAACGTAGGCCTTGAAGCTACTTCCGGTGACGATCCTGCGGTAGGGGTGGCTTCTGAAAGAAATCGCCGGTGACACCTCAGTTTTCCATGTGGGGTTTGTTCGTTGCAGTCTTCCACTCCCACAGCGAGAACAGGAGGAAAGTCTGCAGGCTAGGAGACGCGGGAGGACGAGGACTGAGGCTTGATCTGGTTCTTCCACCGGCTGCACTGGGGTTTGCCTTATTTTGTTTTGACAGTTTCCTCCATCGTTTTCTTTTCTTTTCTTTTCTTTTTTTTTTTTTTTTTTTAGACAGGGTCT
>PVIC010037220.1:0-18193 GCA_004025085.1 Thryonomys swinderianus
AGGCTGGCCCTGAGCTCACTATGTAGCCCAGGAAAGCCTGGAACTCAGCAATCCTCCTGCCTCTGCCTCCCAATTGCTGGGGTTATAGGTTTGAGCCACCAAACCCAGCATTTGTGTTATGTGGTATTGATTGCCAGTGGGTGTGAGCCACCATGCCCTGTATTGTTGTACATGGTTGCTCAGGATCGAACCAGGGACCTTGCACTTGCTAGGCAAGCTTTGGAACCACTGAGCTAAATCTGTAGCCCAAGCCATTTCTTTCTACCATGGTGGTAAAACTTCCAGCAGTCCTGTTCCTAATGTGCTCCATTTCTTGTACTTAGCTCTCGGTTCTCCGCTCAGCTCTCTGTTGCTTGCCAGGATATTGGGACCCAGACATTTTCACAAATGAATCCCATCAACCCACCCACAATATGCTACATGCTGCTGGCGTAGTTAGCCACTTTTGATATATTGGCCAGTCTTGTGAAATACTTCCCTGAAATGAAGTTCTGGAACTCATCAGGTGTTTTCTCTGACAGTCATATCATCCCTCTGGCTCACAGATTCTCCAAACAGCTGGGCCAAAGCCCATATCCTCCCACAAAGCATGCATCTTTCGAAATTCAGATCTATGGGCTTTGGCACCAGAGTAGTACAGTTTCATTCTCACAGACTGGGTTAGATCAAGGCTGAGTTATCTCTTTCGGGTGAGTGACCTTTGAAATGTTGGAGGATGAACAGTTCCGAGGATCAGTGTGCATTCTATTCTGTCTTCTTAAAAATCTAAAGTCCAAAGGTTGGCGTCACCTCCTCATGTTAATCAGCTTATGCCTGGAGCAATCTCTCTATAAGAACAAAGTATGGCTTCTGACTTCCATTAGTGTGTAATTATTGTTATTATTAAAAAGCCGTGGCTGCTTAAAAACCAGGATACATGTTGAGAACTGTGTCATTAAGTGATACTAGTGAGTGTGTGAACACTGCAGTTTATACTTAGCCCGACCTAGATGGTCTAGGTCAGTCATGCTATGTGACCCTTGATGGATAAGGTGGATGATGTCGGTGGCAGCCTAACATGATGGCATCCTACTGTACAGTATCTAAGAGGTTCCCATTCTGATCCATTTTTTAAAGCAGGGATACACTCTAAAATCACAAAAGAAAGAATAGCATAGTGAATGCATAAATCAGTATTGTGGTCATTTATTATTATCAAATATGCAGTGTACATAGCTGTATGTGTATAATTTTCTACATTTGGCAGGGCAGTTGGTTTGTCTACACCGGTGTCTCCACAAACACCTGAGTAATATGTAATGCTGTGATCTTAGAATCAATTATAACATCACATAGTGACTGGAGTTTTTTTCTTCTCCCTTATAATCTTATGGGAATATTGCCATCCATGTCTTCTTCCATCATTGACCAAGACAATACTATGTAGCCCATGACAGTCTATGATCTACATAGAAGAGTTATAAAAGGGTCTTGTGTGATTGTTATTCTCTCTACAGAATTCCTGCAAAGAGAATAATGCACTTCTAAAAGACAGCCAGAGTGATATCCTTGAAAACAATGTCCCATTCACAAGGTTTAAATCTCTAAACCAAAATGGGACAAATCAGTTATAAAAGCAACAACTCATTTATTTTACAATACGGTTGAAAGGTCATGTTTCACGCCTGGTCCAACAAAAGTAATTGGTGCTGCTCTCGTCCTCCAAAGAGTCATTTCCAGACCTTGTTCCACTTTAGAAACACCTGAGGAGTTCTGACAGATCCCGAGGCCTCGGCATTATGTGGCTCTAATTACATCAGAATGTCTAAGTCTGAGAGCTAGGCACCAGTAATTACTTCAAAATCTCCAGGTGAAGTCAATGTACAGAAATTTAGGGAGTCTCGAGTTCAACTAATGATACACTCTAACCACAGTTCGGTTCTTCTTTGGCTCTGGAGTTTGTTGGTTCTCAGCCTGACTGTTTGTTAGAAAAAGGCGGCATCTTAAAAAGCTCCTGTTCTGATCCTTTAGATCGGTTGTAAGTGTGCAAAATGTTCAGCTGTTCTCTGAGTGACTCTAAGCTCCAGCCATGCTAAGGACTCACAGGCCCAGCTGATCATATATAGAGGTAAGATAATGTTAAGTTCATTGGCTTTATTGCCCCCCTGGCAGTTAAGAGGATTATACATTGTTAAAATTCCTATTCATTGGCTTTGTTGAATTTTCCTTTTGTTCACTAGGCTTTGAAATCCAACTATTTTGCTGAATTTGTTGGTAGCAATGTTGTCCAATAAAATACAGTATTCTCAGTTAAATTTGACGTCAGCTGAATGAGGTGTTTTGCTTTGGTTTTTAGTTATAAGTATTTCCATGCAATATTTGGAATGAAGAAAAATTGTTGACTGCTTGTCTGAGATTCAAATTTAACTGGCCCTTATATTTTTATTTGTTCTGTCTGGTGACACTAAATCATTTACCTTCGGAACAGTAAGTAGTTAAATTTGCACCAGGAAAGTACCATTGTATTAATGTCCAGGATGGGACTCATCTTTTGGCTCTTTCCCCTGCTAGTTGCAATGGTGGTAGACAAAAAAGGCAGGGCCTTAGTCGACCTTGGAATTAGAGCTGTGTCTACCATATATGAGGCTGTGGGTTCACGCACACACGTAATACAGCAGTGAGCTAAGAAGACCCACATTTTTCTTTTGCTGAGGGTGTTATTGTGAGACCAGTAGGAAAAAAGTACAGGACAAAGACATCCCTGTGAGGAAACAGGACACTGAAAGAGAGAAGCCTCTAAGAGGTTTTCATTCTAGGAACTTTAGTTCTGTATGGTAAGCAAATGTTGTCTTGCCGTTTTGGGCCTTTTCTGTGGTTTCCGACTTGCTTTATGTTTTTCTTTTCTGTTGCATTGTACATTATACTATTTTCTTAATCTACCTGAGTCTCAGATGTCTGGCGCCTTGGCTGGAATTGAGGTTGTGCTCAGGTGGAACAGTTTTAGCAGCCCACTGAGTCTGAGCTGCTGGAAACTCCCAAAGCCCCTGGCAATTTTAGAAGGACCCCCCAGCTTCCGGAAGCTTCCAAGTCATCTGAATGCCTTTCAACCTCAGACTTCAAGGATTATACACACAAGCTTATTCCTGAAATTTCCTTCCTCCCCACTGTCCAGGACAGGCCCTATGCTACAAATAAAAGTCATGGTGTGCGTATTCCTTGGGCAACAGCAGGCCCTTCAGAAAGGGAAAAGGACTGAGATTTCATGACAATTCCCCCCAAAGCAGGTGCTTTAATGATTTTTCCAAATCGGAATCTGACATTTTCATGAACAACAAAGCTCTCAAAGTGCTCCTTTCCCCATAGCTTCTCCCAAGGAGGAGATAGGAAAACAAATGAAATACAGAATCCCTCACTGCTGGTCCATGTTTACTAATCGAAGGAGGCGAAGCAGGAGAAGTCCTTTCACTTTTAACCTGGTAACAGTGAATTTTTTCGCTAAGCATTAGCTGTTTAAAAGGAGAATACACACTGTCAGAAAGCAGATGAGACAAAGGGTGAGAGGAGGGAGCTGAAGCTGGCCTGCACTATGGAACATATTTGCAAGCCAACTGGGCCCACTTGCACAGATGTTTTTACAGGAACACAAGGAGGTACATTGGCCAAGGGGTGGAATAGCTCTTTCAGCCCTGCTCCTCCTTGCTCATGTGGGTGGAGGAGGGTGTCCGAGGCTGTGGGACAATGTTTCAACCCAAATTCAAGGAAACTACATAGAAGGAAGATAACACGTTTTTGTTTTTTTTTTTTTAATCAACCTCATGTAAAAGTGGGTGCCAACTCTGGAAGGGAGAGTTGCATGTTTACTCTCATATGAAGAAAGCAATCCAGTTATATTAGTTCTTCTATTTCTAGATGAACCAATTTGAAGGTTTGGAGAAAATTCTTCCAAAATCTATCCTTTTGTATATAAATATTGAGGTTGTTTTAGTGCAATGGGGGGCTACTCTCCTCCCTTTCATGCTTTGGCCTGCTTTTCTACTTTCTGCTTAAACATGTCATTAAATGTCTAGCATGTATTACAGAAAGAGCCAGGAAGGTGGTTTTGTTATGTAAGGTGGGGGTATGGAAATTAGCAGCTTAATACTGCATTACTTGGCCCACAAAAAAATCTTGGGGCAAAATGAGAAACTTGGTAACCACATATGTGCGTGTGCCTGCACGCACACACACACACTCATCTGGATTGCCAACTTCTTTTGAAAAATCCAAAGATTTTGTTATCCTATGAGCTCATTTCTAATGTCAACAATTCACTAGATCGTTGGATTATACCAAGTAACTTTTTCCACTTCACCCTTGTGTCTGTCATTTTATTATTAGGTTTACTCATTCAGTGAAATGGGTCATATATAAGGAGATAATTATGTTACTTGTGCATATGGTTCCTGTATGCGCTTGAATTGACCATCTATGCCACTAGGCAATATTAGATTATAGCACAATATTGCTCCATTGTCCTATGATATTTTCATACAAATAGAGTTCTTAATATGATTATTGATTATCTGATCCTTGGCTCAAGGGTAGGACCCCACTGTCATATTTCAATGTAGTCTGCTTACACCATGAATGAATTCACAACCAAAAGAGTAACTAAGATGTGTTTCTTCTTTTACTGTATTTTGATTGATGGCAAATTAAAGTGATCACCTCAGTAAGCACAACTATAAATGAAAATAGATTTAGTAATTTGAATATTCAAAAGTGGTCAGCAGGACAGTAAAAAAATCCAGCAAAGAGGGGCTGAAGTGTAACACTAGAAGAGACCTTGGGAATAAAAACTAGCTTGATTATTTTATAAATGAAATGGAATTTAATATCAGTCTAATGATTTTCTCTTGATCACCCTAGGTGTTAGTGTGAGAACCAGGACCCAAGCCTATCTCTTTAATTTAACCTTAGCTATAATTATTTCTGTTTTCCTTAATGGCCTCCAATTATAGAATAGGTACAGTTTCATGTTTATTTCTCAGTTTTTTCTCTTGTTCATTATTTATTGCAATAAGCATTCTTTATAAAGACAATTATAGCATTGTCATAATGCTATTATATAAGCATCAGAATGACTTGTGATAATATTGTGTATAATTTCATAGGCCCTTCTCTTGAAATAGGAGCAGGATTCTGACAATGAAAACTTTCTAGTATTTCAAAAAAGGAGAGTTCCAGTCCATAGGAAATACTAGCAGTGGTGTCTTTTCGTGTTTGATGGCTCTACTCACTTACATCCTTCCGTCATCTGTGTATACAATTTTTCATAATGAATCCACAACACTTTGGTAATTGTTAGAATTTTAAAAGCGGCTATATGAAAGGAACAAATGCAAATCCAGTCTGATAAATACATGAAGCATTTATTTAAAATTAAGTGTTGTCACACCTCATTCATTTTTATGAGTGGGATGTAAAGACCATTTCCTGCATCTCAAATATGCGTACACAAAGAGAAAAAGATCTGACATTTTCCCACAGTGGTTGAAAAATGCCTGGTGGCTGTGACTGCAAGGGATATGTGCAGAGAGCTGTGACCTAGAGCACATTCCAGGCTGAGTATCCCGGACTTTAAAATGTAAAAACCCAGCAGTTGCAACTCCTTCAATTATGATCCTTTCAGTGTCTGCTAATAGACTCAGCCCAATATTCTGTTATGGCCATTTATTTTCTCTGAAGTTTTGAAAGTTAAGGAAAATTCAAATTTTGTTTCGCCTCGGTCCCATTCTAAAGAGCTGAAATGCAAGAAAGACAGCACCCACACCCTGTGTGTCTCCCAAAGGTAACAGCTGGTGTGGTTACCAGGAGAGGAGTTTTCTTGGATGGGGAGAGAAAACACTCTTTTATAAATAAAATGTTTTTATGACTCCTGTTCCTAGGAAACTTGATACATGCACTGCACCTGTAAGTATTTGAGGTTAAGTTCCAAATGTGTTTATACTAAATATTTGACTGTTTTATGTGCTATTGTAATTGGCTGAGTTTGAGACTGGGTGATTAAGGAGTTTGTCTTTAAGGAGCTTGCTTATTTTTCTGTCTCTTCTCCCTCTCTCTGTACACACACACACACACACACACACACACACAATCTGTACATACACACACCATATATCTTTACATATACAAAGCCTGAAAGACCAAAAATGTCCAAAATGTATAGACAAATACCTCAGCAATTCACCATACTAATAAATATCTGGAAGCTAATCACCACCACTTGGAGCACCTCTTCTAATTCTGGAGGCCAAAGGTAACTTGTATGAATCTCATGATGTCTCAATAGATTTAGTGTTAAAATATTTATAGGACTGGAGATTTAACTCAGTGGTTCCAGTGCCTGCCTTGCAAGTGCAAGGTCCTGAGTTCGATACCCAGTAACCACATACAACAATGCTGAGCGTGGTGACTCACACCTACCAGCCATCAATACCACATACCACAGTGTGGGGCGTGGTGGCTCACCCCTGTAATCCCAGCACTCGGGAGGCAGAAACAGGAGGATTGTTGAGTTTGAGGCTTGCCTGAGCTACATAGTGAGCTCAGGGCCAGCTTGAACTACAAAGAGAGACCCTGTCTCAAAAAAAAAAAAAAATTTATAGAAGTTTTTGTTTTTCTCATGCACATATTTGTTGGTGAAAGATATACCAAGTTTTGTAATTAGTTGATGCCATTCTTTCATTATCTTCTATTTTGATGTCTTAAGAAAGTGAAACATCAGAAAACATTGTATGTTTTCATGTTAACCCATCCGTTATTATCTTCACTCCTTTAATGACCCTTGGAGAAGCTGAAATGCTTGGGAAACTACTATGGAAAACTGGCTCTGATGTTTGGCACAGGTGAGGAAGGTACTACTTATTTCTCCATTGTCATGGAAGGGACACAAGCATATCTTATAGAAGATATTTTAAGGCCCCAGAAAATGATACAGAATTCCAGTAAAATATTATGTCAGGTTTTCTTCTAATATATCAGCAGTTAACTCTTGGAGGGACTGCTCCCTCTTTAAACCCTTGGTATGTTTTCTCTGTATCATCCCCTCATTCTTTCACACACACATACCCTCACTCCTAATCTATGTTTATAGACTGTGGTTATAATGGGCACTGTTACTGCTGCTGTGTTGATTAATAGGCTCCTTTAAGCCAGGCCTTGTGGTATTTTTCGTGACAGGACAGGAATGAAATGACAACCTTTGGCTTTTTTGGTGTTTTGGTAAATGAGGGTTTGTCACTTCCTCAGACTCAGGAAGAACAAGCTGTATTTCCAGCTGGCTGGTCAAGACTCTGACATGCGCACACCTGAGCATCCTTGTTCTTAGAAGTGACACAGGGAACCTCCACCTTGCAGGGGGAATAACTGAAGACTCCCAGGATGCTCTGTCACTTCTCAGGTCATTCCTGGGAAAAAACTTTGACAGTTGAAGTTCCCACTCATGATTCTTCTTGCTTCTCATCCTACAGTGATGCTTTGGGGACCCTGTAATTCTCACTCTAAAATAAAACATATTCACAGTTGCAGATGTTGGGAAGGAAAATTTCAAATGGGAATTTCACCACAAGATTTGGCTCTTTGGAAAGTCTTTAAAAACATTTTTTTCTAATAGTTTCTGGTTTAAGATGTTATTTAAATTGGAGGATGAGTGAACCTTTCATTATGCCTTACAATATATATAGCACTTACAGATATTTATATGATTTACTGGAAGCAATTAAGGTATCCCCACACAGGAAATGTGTCAGGAAACAGTCAGATCCCTGACCATGTGTAGCATTAATAGTACAATGTGAAAATTTGGGAGGGGAGACCCTGACAGTCCTCGGACTGAAGGAATGTGACAGAGGACGCATCCGGGACTTAAAGTCCCAGGCTGGCCCACAGAGTAGGAGTTTATGCTATTTGAGCCATACAAAGCTTGACTCTAATCTCAATTTTCTCACTTCATAGGGGGTGGACTTTGAGGCCATGTTTCTTGGGTCCAAATCATACTTTTACAGTTTGTTCTATGATTTGGGCAGGATTCTGGGTTTTTATATGAGGAATGTATATATTATTCCCTAATGCATAGTTTTATGGGGATTAAACAGCATTAAATATGTTGTACAGTGAGGTTGGAAAGGTGCTGGCATGGTATTATTAGTAAATAATAACTATAATAACATGACCTTAGCAAAGGCTACTAATGTGTTGACTGCTCCCTATCTCACGTCCCTATATGTAAAAGTGGAGAAGATACTTATTGTATGAATTGAGAGACATCTTGTTAATTTAATTTTAAATTTCTTATTTTAAAAAAATTGCAATCATGCCTAGGCTTCAAAGTAGAGAGACTAGTATAAATAACCCCTGGGTACATCAAATTTCATGGTTAAACAATAATAGCTTTTGACACTTTTTGTTTCAAATACTTCCCTAGCAATTTTTTTCTGGTATGTTTTCAACAAATTGAAGACAACCTATGATTTTATCAACAAAATTTTTCAGCATACAGGTGTGGTAGATGGCAGGGTGGCCACAGTAATTCTTCTGTGTCCAGGCCCTACATCCTGTGACTTTGGTTTCTCCCATCATGAGATGGGGGTCTATTTCTGAACCCCCTTCAATCTAGACTTGCCCTGTGACATTCCTTGACTTGTGAATGTGACAAAGTGATGATATGGGAGATGAATTTCAGGTTTTTAAAAAGGAACCAGCAAAAGAATTGTCCAGATGAATGTAAGGGCTAACCTTACAGGATCATGAGTAAACACCACAATGATGTCTGGTGATTTACTATGCTTTGATATGTAACTAACATAGTAATTTGTTTTTCTAAGCTGCCTAATGTGGGCCTTCATACATAATGGGCATGACACTTTTACCTTTTTATTCAAAAGATGGAACTCAAAGGCACCTTGAGGGAGGGCGTCAGTGTGCTGGTATCCATCTGGGAATAGCATTACATGCCATTTATTCTAACTAGCAGCCTTCTAAAACATAATTAGGTATGTCACCTTGAGGTCTAAATAGGATGGTGATTCCTTATCCAAGATGATAGTTTCTATGCTTTATTGTGTTAAAGCCTTCTTTTGAGAATTTGATGAAATATGTAAAAAATACAATGCAGTTTCTCTATACACACAGTAGAGGGGTGAGAAAGCGAGCATGAAAAGTTATATACTTACATCAAGGGGCTCACGGGCTAGTCAATGCATGGACACCAGTGAAGAAATGCTGATCTCTATTCACTAGACCCTTACTTGAATCCCTAGTTTTGTATAGTCCACTCTGACTGCAAAAGAATATACTTTGGTTTCTTGATTTGTTTGCTTTTCTGTGGGACTGGTCCTAAACCCAGGACCTCATACCTGCAAGTCAAATGTTCCACCACTGAGCTATACCCCTAGCCCTTTTTATTTTAGTTTGGGACAGGGTCTCACTAAACTGTACAGTTTGGGCTCTAACTCATGATACTCCTGCCTCAGCTTCCTGAGCAGTTGGATTTACATGTAGATGTAAATGAAGATCCTCATGAAGATCCTGCTTATGACTGTTCTGTAGGTGTGTGTTTTAGAAGGCTGCTAGTTAGAATAAATGGCATGTAATGCTATTCCCAGACGGATACCAGCTATCCTAGGTGCTTCTGAGAGAGGGTCTGTTGTTATGAGTGTTCAACTGGATTTCAAATTTAGAGTCTGAAAACTTCTTGGCCAGTACTTAGTTTAACCAGATTTATTTCAGACTTTCCAATCTTTCAGTTTTTTCCTCTGACTCCCTCCCCAGACCTTTCTTTAGCTCAGCATTGATTGGTAGAACACTCAGGAAGCTGGCAACTTCTTAGCAAAACCTGCATATTGGGATGTAGCTGGCATTGTGCAGTGTGCTGGAAACACCCACATGTGTCTGCCTGAGTATTTCTTTAAGACCCCAGGTGATAATTTATTAGGCTCATCTGGACTATAAATATTGCCTTAGTTCATTTCTCCATCAGTGCTTGATTGCTGTCCACATACCACTTGCCACGCATTAGGCTGTCTATGATGGAGCTGGCTGGCCCTCTGGCTGTTGAGTCCCTCTTAGTAAAACTCAACAAGCCAGTGGTCTCCAGGATATGGTGAGAACAGAAGGAAACAAGGACATGGTGATGACTAGAAACCCAGCCCCAGACTCCACTGAACTGAGATATTGGGTTAACTCTAAGGTTAATATTAGTATATGTGCTGCTGAAGTGAGCACTCTAAGGTTAATATTAATTCAGTGTTATTGCTTACAAAAAAAACAAATCAATTAGTGATTGGTAATAAACATAGATAAGAATTAGCTTCTATTCCAGTGCTCACTTCATTCATCTCCTTGCACAATAACATAGATTTATTTGTTGTTTTGCTTTCTCTATACAACCTAAACTCCATTAGAACATTGATTCTGTTTAGTTCAAAGTGCTGATCCTGGAACAGTGGCTGGCACATCATAGGAGTTACTAAAGATTTTAAGTATTTTGTTAAACAAAGGAATGAACAACTGAATGAATAAATGTTACTAACTTGGCATTTACTAAGTTCTTCCAACATTAATGTATATGAGTATCCTGGGAAGGACCTTTAAAAGATATAGCTATCTGGTCTGTTTCATAAGAAATGTTCATCCTTAATTTGAGTATTGAGGTCCAAAATCAGGTCCTGGGAAACATTTTGAAAAGACTGCCTTGTGTGACTTACATTGCCTCTTACTATATATATCAAAACAGTAGATTTAGCAAAACAGTAGACTCTCATTCTTTGGGAAATTCAAAATTTGGGAATTTCAATTTGGCAGTTTGGGAAATCAAAATATAATAAATCAAAATGTAGTTAAAATAAAAATAATAAAATAGATAATTCAGTAACATTGCCATTAAAAATAATTGTATTCTTGTCCCCTTAATTTGTGACTGTGTCTTAGTAAGTTTTCTAAGGAGATGTATCTCACAAATATAGAAAAATTCCTCTTGACTACGTATTTCTTTCAAACTGAGAAAATTTTTATACCAGTCATTGAGAATATGAAAGGAAATATCTGAAAAAATAATCAGACTCACTTTTACCATTGGAATCTCATTTGAAAGGCAGTTAGGCTAGTGAACATAACAAGAAAAAAAGTCAAACTCTAAAAGATATAATCAAAATATTCATTTAGAATGTGGATTGTTAAAACTGTTTAAAGTCTTTAATAATTCTTATTGAACAAAGAAATGAATGTTTAAAGTTAGTGAGATTTTGTTCACTGATAAATTTGACATAATGTATATGTAGTGTTAGAAAAGGTGTAGAAAAACAGGCATTCCTGTAGACAAGAAAAGGCATATCCTCCAACTTTTCAAAAGAGTAGCTTAGAAATAAGTATCAAAACTTTAAATGTAACTTTCTTTGTCCTGGAAATTATATTTAAGGGAGTCTACTCTTTCAAAGTTATTGAACAAAGGTGAAATTTTCAAGGACATTAATGTACGGTCTATTTATAAGGTCCAATACTTTTTGAAATGTTAATACACATCAATTCAGGATTAATAAAATTAGTTGATATATTTCTATACAATAAAAACAGCTGACATTCATCAAGCAGTACTATTTAGTTATCAGTATTCTAAGTACACTGTAAGAACTGAACTCACTTTATCACTTCCATAGACTACCTTATTTGAAAGAAGAAGGAACTGAGCCACAAACAGGCTGGATAACTTGTCAAAGTTATGTAGCTTCTAAGTGGCTGACTGGGGAGACATGTTGACAGTCATGAGTTTATTCTCTCTTTTTTTTTTTTTTTTTTTTTTTTGAGACAGGGTCTCGCTTTGCAGTTCAGGCTGGCCCTGAGCTCACTATGTAGCCCAGGCAAGCCTCGAACTCAGTAATTCTCCTGTCTCTGCCTCCAGAGTGCTGGGATTACAGGTGTGAGCCACCATGCCCAGCACTGTGGAATGTGGTGCTGATTGCTGGTTGATGTGAGTAACCACGCTCAGCATTGTTGTATGTGGTTACCGGGATCGAACTCAGGACCTTGCGCTTGCAAGGCAGGCGCCCGGAACCTCTGAGCTAAATCTCCGGCCCTTGAGTTTATTCTCTTAATACCAACACTTCATAATGGAATACAACAGAGCAACTATATTCAAAGGCAATAAGGAAGTAGTTAGTAGTGGATAGTAGATTACAGAGGAGCCTAGAATAGTTACAGAAGGAATGAAAAACAGGAAGAAAGAAAAAATAAGTAGAATGCTTAGATAGATATTTCAAAGGGCATATACCAAATATGTTAGAGCAGGGTTATTATGGGTGACTCACTTTTCTTTAGTTCTCCACAACCTATGGTTCTTATTCAATAAGTTCAGATTGTTTTGGCAATTCTAAAAAATCTTGAAAAATATCAGCCCATCATTAGTCATTACTTGTTCTAATAAACTTGTAGGCCATCTTATTCAGTCAGTTGGTTTTGGTTTTCCTTGCTCATGTTTCCTACAGCCTGTATCTTCACAAATTTCAATTCTTCAGTTGTTTAATATTGGTTCTGTGTCTGTATTTTGGCAAAACTCTAGCCAAGTATTCTGAAACTTGTAATTAAGATGATATAAAGGAAGATGACGGAGTTAACACTGAGATGATTTTAGTAAGCAAATAGTTGCTTGGCTAACCCAAGAACCCCGTTGACTCTGAGATCATCACTCTTCAGGCTAGGGAAACAAGACACTCACCCGGCCGCTGCCCTTGGACTTAGAGCTGGCTACATGAGACATGAATCCAAACGAGTTGGCTGCTTGCAGCCTTTTCCATAATCAAAAGATCAAACTTCACTGGCTTCACTCCATTCTGCCCTCATTTTCTAGTTGTTCAGCCAGTGTTACCATTTTTTGCAGCTACAACAGCCAGTTTGTGAACTTGAGGTTGTAAGATAATGGGAAGATCACGCCCCATGCTGACCTTGACTTTGTGGTGCGGGGCAGCTGAACCAAAGCCAGCTGAAACTTGCCCCCAGGCTTCTTGCTGTGTGAAAACAATAAAAACTTATCTGTTTAGGCCACTGTTAACTTTTTCATTGGTCAAGGCCCAGCATATTCCCAAAGGATTGAGTACTCAGAATCTTCAGACAGGATTCTTGTATTTAAGCAAATGTTATCTATCATACCTTCCAAATAAATATTGCCTGAATCATTTTTGTGGAACCCTACGGAACTAAAACTAGAACTCAAAATTAGAACCAGTTCAGCTGGTTTAATTTTTGACACATAAAAATCAATAGGGAGATACAGTATTGATAGGATATTATATACCTAGTGGTTATTTTCCTTTAAAAACAGTGGAACTTTGCACAGGCATACCTCTAGGTGGCTTCATATACAGATTACAAGCCATTGGTCATAAGACTTATGATGTATGAAGAACAAAATGATAGATAAAGGACATCCTACAGCATCTCAACAGATAAACTGCCTGGCAAGAAGTATGCATGATCCTTACGCTGAACCTGGGAACTGCTGGCTGATGAATTCACAGAAGATATGACTCTAGGAATGTTAGCCTGGGTGTGTGGGTGACTGTTCTTCATCGTGAGCACTTAAGGAGTCATTTTGTTGGATGATTTTGGTCACTGATAGAGGATGAGATGTGTATGCCTGTGGCAGCCAGCACAGCAATGAACTCATTATTTTTGCCTAAAAGGTCAGCTCAGTCCCTGCTAGAGCATCTTTTGGAGATTTTTAGGTCACTTATAGCTAAAATTGCCACTTATATTTCCAAAATAAATTCTGGTGATATAATAGCATGTTAGAATGCAGTTCAAATGTGAAGTAGGTAGAGGGTGATGACATAATAGAGGACCCCATAAGCAAAATGTGTATTATAATCACTTCATTTGAGTGTGTATGAAGCACATCTTTTTCTCATGGCCAGTCCTAAAATGACCTGAGAGACTAGAGCATAGTGCTATAACATATAGTCTCAGTCCCCCTGACATTTCTGTTAGAATGTCCCAGCACACTCCCAGTTATTCTAATACCACTCCATGTTTTGTGTTCCTGGTTCTTACCATCATCTAACCATTTTTAATTTTGTTTTGCTTATTCCTTGCAATTTGCTCCTTTGTTCCCATCCCCTCAGAGGCAGCGAAACCCATTCTGTCTCTACTTATTTTGAGGTCCCAGAGATGAAACCCAAGGCTCACACATGTTCAGTACTACGGCTTAGCTCTAGAGTGCTCATAGGTGGGGCTTTGGTAGGTGATTGGGTCATGGGACACTGAGTCTGTGCATTAATCTATTATAGATCTGATATTAGGAGGTAAGGCTGGAATGTGGGTTGGTCACTGGAGAGTGGAACCTGGCAGAGTGTATCTCCCTCCCTGCTTCTATCTGTCATGGGGAGTGCAGTGATCCTCCACTTGTGCCTATGCCCACCATGCCCTTTCTGCTTCTGAGCCTTCTGACTATGGACTGACTCCCCTAAAAGCCCTGAGCCAAAATAAACCTCTCCTTAAGTTAAGGGTCTTGTGTATTGCGCCTCAGCAGTGAGGAAAATGAGTAAAACATTAGGCAAGTGCTCTACTGTTGAGCTACCTCTCCAACCCACTGTTCTGTCTGGTTTGGTCTGACAGCCTAAGTGAGGATGCCAGACCTCAGTGTAGTACTTCAATAAAGACTTGCTCCACGTGCAAAGTGAAAGATAATTGGGATACTTCCTCTAGCAACTCTGGATACTTAGTCAAGTCAGAAATTAGCTTTTGAGAATGAGGTGACAGTCTTTGTTTTGGTGATGGTGCTTATTGTTATGTTAACTGAGAACTTGCATATCTACTTCAAAAGGTTATAATATAAATAGGCAAAAGGCCCAGGGTATTTGGCTCAGTGGTTCCACAGCCTGACTTGCAAACCATGAGGTCCTGGGTTCAATCCTTGATACTCCCCCCCAAAAAAGGTACAGATATGTTCAAATGTGTTGGAGAGACTAGAAGTGACATATGCTTTAGGCACAATAAAGTTCATATTTGTGTATGTACAGGTAGATAGGTCGGTTTTATTTTGTTTGCTTTTTCCTGAGAGGCTACTGTTCTTATTTTTTGAGGAAAAGATACATTTTTTAATCAAGTCAGATCCCAATCTTCAGTTGATCTTGTGCTCTGTGCATGCATTTGTGTAGGGCTGCACCACAGTACAAAAAGCATCACACAGCCAGCAGTTGTTAGCCTAGTTCAGGAAACCTTCAGAAAGAGGGATTGCAAAGAGAGTTAGGCATCTGCATCCAATACAAAATAAGAGCAAGAGCTCAACACTGTGCCTGAGAGAGAAGGCCAGAGAGAGCTCCAAAGCACCCTCCTCCTTGACCCTCCTCTCCTGATGGATGCAAAGTCATGGGGGATGTGGTGTTGCAAGATCATTATTCAGCTCCAAAGAGCAGCTAAGCTGCCAGCAAATGAAATTTTCAGAGTCAGATAAAACGTTAATTACAGATGTCAAGATTAGAGTTTGCTTTTTCTGCAAATTCCACGGGGTCTCTAAGCAACTTGATCTTTGAATCCCTGAGGTACTAAAATCTACAGAGGAGAGATTGTTATCTTAATGTTGCAAGAATCTCCACCTTGAGCGCTGCCAAGTTAAAAATCCAGCTTAATGACATGAACTACAAGAAATATTTCTGGGCTTGTGTTTTAGGGGTTTGACATTTAAAGTACAACTTGAGCTGATAATTGTAACTGTGCATATATATGTATACACAAAGTGCCTTTCCTGAGTTTAGAGAAACAACTGAGTAGTCACCAAGATTTAATTTGAAAGTATAAAGCCTTTCCACACAACTACTTTTTTAAAAAGTATTGGTCATTTTTAAAGCATTTGTCATTTTACTAGGGAAGCACTTCACAGAAGAAGAATTTGACTGCTGGTAGACAAACAGCTGGGTCTTCACATTTGCTATTCATAAATGTGAACTCACCTTCCACACTCTCCTCACCCCAGTCCATTAATACTGATCGTAGGAGAACCCTGGGAACACAGCGCAGATTAAATTACCAATGCCAAAGGCACAGCATAAATTACTAACATTCAAAAAGTATCTGTTTGTTACAGAGGAAATATTGTTGTGGGACTCTAGATTTTCCTACTATGGAAACACATTTATACAAGACATATAAGACCACTTTTTATTTTATTTTATTTTTTTTACTCTTTAAGCTCTAAGGGGATACCCAGCCCCATTTCTGATGAGTGGGAAAAATATAGTCAGTGCCTCATGAGAAAATTAAGTCCTTTCTGATTTAAACTCAGGGGGTTGAGCATTCCTTTTTCTCCATCATTTTTCCTGGAGTGGCAGATAGCACTGTGGCATTAAGGAGATGAGCCCACTGCTAGTAATTCACAAATCCCTCTGAAGCCCAGGAAGTGCTATAGAGAGCCCTGCTGCTCTGCTGCATGTTGGTGATATGGTTGGTTTCTTTAAGCCTTGTTGGCCCAAGGACCCCATGTACCCCTCACGTTGCTTTCTTCCTTTCTGCAAGGCTGCTGCCTCCCACAAATCCTGCTGGGGCCTGGGCTCTGAGTGCCCTCGGCAACCATCTTTCCAAATGAGTCTGAAAATTTTATCACTTTCCTTTTAGCTGAGAGTTCCTGACCAGCATCACCCTATTTTCATCTCTTCCAGTTCTCTTTTTTCCAACATAAAAAAAAGTGTGTTTAACTTTGAAAAATACAACCTTCAAAAATGTTGTAACACCTGTGTAATGAACATTTGTGAACTTTAATCTGGTTGAGGTAGGGCTTACCTTTTGGTCTCATTTCTCACTTTGTGTTTACAAACACACACTTGTGGTTTTCGAGGATAGGTTAGTTAGCTATCAGCATCATAAGCTGCTACCTTAATATTTCCCATTTAACTCTCAAGAATAATGCATTCCAGCCGGGCGTGGTGGCTCACGCCTGTAATCCCAGCACTCGGGAGGCAGAGGCAGGAGGATTGCTGAGTTTGAAGCTTGCCCAGGCTACATAGTGAGTTCAGAGCCAGCCCAAACTACAAAGCAAGACCCTGTCTGAAAAAAAAAAAAAAAAGAATAATGCATTCCACCTTCTCAAATTTGGAAATTGAATGTTCCACAATGCTATGATTGATTGCTATGGTTTAAATATTTGTCCTCATCAAAACTCATGTTGTATAGTCTCGGAAATGTGGCCAGGTCCCCAGTTGCCTGGATGAAGGTATGACAAAGAGACAGCAACAATAACTTAAGATGCACGGGGCTAGAGGGAGATAGGCCTCTACTGGACACTCTCCGCCATCTCTCCAGTGGTCCTGCTTTTATTAGTCCCCAAGCAACAGGGAGAAGTCATGTGTTACTGGTGGAAGAGTGTGTGTGTCAGAAAATCCATAACTAATGAGTACTGGGGAACAAGATTAATGGGCAACAGACAGATCCTTGCCTCTACCTGGATGCCTGCATTGTATACATTTTCCTCAGCAGACGTTATCTTGCCCTAGGAGTGCTGTGCTTTTGAATTTTCCCACACACATCCAGAAAGTCTGTGGTTTTATATTAACTTTTCTGTTCCCAAAGGAATTTGTGTTGGCCTTGGACTCTACGGGCTCCAACTCACATATCCTGCTCTCCAATAATATAGGAGTGTTTTGAGTAATAAGGGTACAACTCTTTGAAGGAGTTAATATCAGACTTTTGGGACTGAGTTAGGTCTCATGTGATTGGCTTAGTTACCTTTGGAATGGATCGTTGAAGTGAGATCACCATGTGCTATGTATTTTCCACATATGCCTGCTTTCCCTTCTGCTTCTCTGACATGTAATGCAGTCAGGGTCTTTACCAGTGTTTGCATCATGTTTGAAATCACCAGCCATCAGAATCATGGCCAAGAAAGTTTCTTAGTTTCTTCTCTCTCTCCTCCCCCATTCCCTCCCTTCCCATTTCATCATCATTTCTTTAGATAAGAATTTTTGCTATGCTGCCCAGGATACCCTTGAATTCCCCGTTCAAGTGATCCTCTTGTGTCAAGAGTCCTGAATAGGGGAGACTGACTGTAGACATACACTCTAACCCTAAACTCAGGCACCTCTTTCCCAGCATTATGTATTTTGTTACAGCAACACAAAATGAAGTAAGACACTAATATACAGTGGTACTTTGGTGCATGAACAGTTTTGTTTGCAAGCAATTTGGTTCACAAACA
>PVIC010037221.1:0-18132 GCA_004025085.1 Thryonomys swinderianus
AGATTGGTACACTTCTTCATAACCTTTTGGCTTTTGTAATATAACTGGTAGGAATCTAATGTGCTATGGGAATCATGTCAAAGCATCAATTTCAAGGCACCCAGATGATGAAAAGAGAGCAGGGAGACACAGAATGAATTCTAACGTCTTCAAAGGGCAGTAGTAACGTTTTGTATGCTTTTCTTCCTCCATCGTCAATGTGCTAAAAAGTGAAACTTTCTGTCTACTTGGCCTTAATTCTCAAATTATACTTTGTAGCAGTACAATAATTCGATACTTAAAAATATTTTAAATTGTTTCTTTAGCATTCCTTGCAGTACTGTGAACATTTATACCTTTTAATTTTCTATAGTGCAAAACTTTTGAAAGATAAATATTTTTTCTTGATAGAAATGGGGTTGAGCACTAGAAGTGGAGGTTAAAAAGTCTGAAATTGAAACAGTTTAAACATTTCTTTCTGCAAGTTCCAATGCCCTTTCCCCCTACGGATTTAGCACGTTTCTGTGGTTTCTTCCTACATGCTTTTATCCTCATGATTTTTCTACTTAGATCTAATCTGGACTTCTCTTAATTGAGACCTAACTAACTGCCTGCTTTGACTGGATTCTTGAACTTGTCTGAAGTATTTTTAGAGAAAGAATTAATTCTCTACCCTTTATGCTTCTTCCTATGAGGATAAAGTTCAAATAGTGGGAAGCGTATGCTCCCCTTATGGCACTCTGGTCTTCAGAAAATAAAAGAGCAAAATTTTCTTCTGGCAAAATAGGAAAGAAAATATGAGCCATGTATTAGTCAGCTCTGACTTTCTTCTTATCTAAACCAAATAATTGTTAGGGAGCATGTTTTCCCCTCTGTCCCATCCCTAATCCTTCACGGTGTTCTCTTTTTGTGTCATAAAATGGAATAAAGGATAAATTCAGGAATAACAGTAGTATAGTAAAAGATTTTTTTTTCCTAATTTACATTAAAACCCAGGAAGTCAAAAGGGAGCAAAAAAAAAAAATCTTGCCTAAAATGTAAACACATTTTTAAATCCTACAAATCTTAACAATCAGGTTGGTTTAACAGACTTTACAAAACAATGCAAAAGGTTACTGCTGCAGGCTTCAAATAAAATAAGATGTGAATTGATTAAATGAAGATAAATTAGTGCAAATTACAAGTTTAGCCTTGTCTATAATATTAAGCCTTGCTCAGTCCTATTTATCTCCCATTTGTATAAAACATACAGTCAAATGCAGAGAATACATTTTGAAAAGTTATCTCCTACAGTAATAGTCAGAGTTCTGTTTGAAGGGTTTTAAGGAAGCAAAATACCAAAGTATTTCAAGGGTATAACAATCCCCACAGGAGATCTAATTAGTTGCTTGTGGTCACTGTGAGAACTTTCCTGCATAGATCTGTCCTCATAGATGTCCAATATTTCCATGCCTGCTTTGTCAGCTTTATTCTTAAAGGCACAAACATTGAAATCATCAAATTAAAAAACTTAGGTGTTAAAGAGAAAATTTAGAGAACAGGATAAAGTGAAAAGCTCTGCCATAGAGATCTCTATTCAATAAAATATTTAAAAAGAAAATCTGAGTCATCCAAAGTATTCAAAGAACTTCTATGAAGCAGCAGAAAGGGGAAAGTTTGAGTGTATTCTAAAGTCTGATTTTAACAAATGGACCACCATCAAAAAACTCTACTACAAGTAGTCTCTGACTTTCAAATTTTTGAGTTGCAAGGTTTTAAAGAAACAAATGGACTTCATATTATGACCTGGATAAAGAGATCTGTTTTTTTCTATAAAATGGACTTCACATTATGAACATCCACAGAATCTAACAAATTGTGGAAATAACTGTTGATCCTTAAGCTCCACCATCATATGTAGGCCAAATTCAGTCTTGTCCTGCTCGTCCCACTGCTAATGATGTTTCACCACTTCCTTTCTCTCCTCCTATAAGTAAGCCTCCTGCTGTCAGTTCAGAACGCAAAATTCTCTTGTGTGCCAGCTGTTGCATTCTGCTGTACTACTGTATTAATGTAACTCTTAAAATCTTCAAAAATAGAAACAGTTTACCTAAAGTAATGTTGTGTGTGTTTATGCTTTATATTATATATTTATTTATAAGACTTAGTGTGTTGGGCTCACAAACAAATTTTTCTTATGAATTTTCTCCAGAATAGAGCTCATTTCTCAACTGGGAGCTTCCCATAATAAAAAATGCTGATGAAATTGTGGCAAAAAAGAAACCTTCTATATTATTCATGAGAATGTAAACTAGTACGAACACTGTGAAAATCAGTATATGAACATCTCAAAATACTAAAAATAGAAATTCCATTTGACCTAGTTATTCCCTTTCTAAGTATTTTCCTTAAAGAGTTAAAAAAACATATTATAGTGATATGCATATACCCGTGTTTAAAGCAACGCAGTTCACAATAGCTAAATTTTGGAAGAAGCCTATATGTCCAGCACAGATGTGTGGGTACAGGAATTATAATATTTGCACAATGGAGTGCTTCTCTGCCATAATGAAATTTAAAAAAAAAAAAACTTGATTCAGTTTAAGGAAAATGGATGCACACTGAGACCATAATGTTGAATGAAATAAGTTGGACACATAAAATAAACTGTTGAATCAAATTTCTCATATGGTGATCCAAAATTATAAATACATAGCAAACTAAATGGTACATGACATGAAGTAGGAAGAGTCATTTTTCTTAAATGAGAAAGGTCGAAATATGGGGAAAGAGAAGGAAAAAGGGATGCAAAAGAAATTAACATGTTTAATACATGAAATCTACAGGAATACAAACATTACATAATAATAAAAATAAAGTACAGAAACAAGAGAATATAATACTTTTTCCACTCACTCCTTGCAATTCATGACCATCATTTCCACCTACTCTTTGTAAACTACTTCAAACATTTTTGTGCATTAAAAAAACCTAAAGATCCATAAGTGTGTGTTATGCATAGTGATATCCAAGTACTTTAGGGTACAGTTTGGAAAGGGGTTAGAAAGAATCAACTTATATCGAGAAAAGGTAAACTACACTAACTGATCAAGGTAAATGCCAACAAAAATTAGTTGTGTTAATAGTAGGTATGCTTGATATATGATTAATAAAGCATTTTACCAGTGTTATTCCTCATAATGTATAAATGATGAAATCAAGAATAGAATATGACGATTCTCAACGAGTGGAATTGTACAAAACACTTGACCCAGTCCTCTTCAAAAGTGTCATGATCATAAAGAACAAAGTAAAGCTTGCCTGAAAAAATGCCATACATAAAAAGTGCCTTAGAAAATGAGAGTGCTAAGTCTAACATGGAGAGAACCTGAAACAAAACAATATTAGTTAAAAATTAAGATTATCTGAAATACTGAGAAAAAATTGATGGAAAAAAAGGAAACAAAGCTTGTGTATGTAGGGGTAGAGGGTGGTAGGGTGGGTAGGGGAAGGGGAAAAATGACAAGTTGTGTCACATACTGGTACAGATTCTCAATATGGAGTGTAATTGCGATACATACATACATACATACATACATATATAATGTATAATTAAAATGTACCAAAACAAAAGTTAAGATTGTCTTAATTCTTTGGAGTATATTCCCAGCAGGGGAATAGCAGAGTCAAATGGGAACTCTAATCCTACTTTTCTGATAAATCTCCTTACTGATCTCCACAACGGGTTGCACAAGTCTACATTCCCACCAGCAGTAGAGAAGGGTTCCTTTCTCCCTGCAGCCTCACCAGAGCATTTATTGCTGGTTAATTTCATAATAGCAAGTATTCTATGTGGAGTAAGATGAAATCTCAGTGTTATTTTCATCTGCATCTCTCGAATGACCAGTGATGCTGAACATTTCTTCATATGTTTCTTTGCTTATTTTACATTTTCCTCTGACAAACAGTAAAGATTTTTTCTTCCCATGTTGTTGGTTGTCTTTTAGCTGTGCCAGTGTTTTGGTCCTCCCCCCAACCCGGGCAGAAACTTTTCAGTAGGATGAGACCCAATTTGTTGATTCTTTCTGCTAGTTCTTGTGCTATAGAGGTTTCATTCATAAAGTCTCTGCCTAAGCCAATGTCTCCAAGAGTTCTAGGAATATACTCAAAGGAATTAAGAGAATCATGTCATAAACACGTATGTGCACCCATGTTCATAGCAGCTCAGTTTGTGATAGCCCAATCTTGGAAACAACACAGATGCCTATCAACTGAAGACTGGATAAAGATGTGGGTTTTTTTAAATAAAATGGAATATTACTCTGTCATAAAGAATAACAAGTTCCATTCATTTATGTACAAATTGATCCACCTCTAGGGCACATTAATAAGTGAAATAAATAGATAACACAAATATAAATACAATATCTTTTCCCTGGTATGAGAACCTGTAGATGTAAAAGAGTTCTAGAATGTATGATTGATTTCATGATATAGGAAATACTCAAAGGGAATGTGGTAGGGGAAGGTAACGAGGGGAAATAATAACTATGATTTGAAAAGAAAAAGAAAGCACATGTATATAGGGTATGGGGGCTTGTGGGTGGGTAGGGATAATGTTAAAAATGAGAATTACCTTGTGTCATATTCTGGTACAAATTCCTCAAGGTTGAGTGTGATTGTGAGCTGTCTCTAAAGTATACCATTAAAATCACTTCTCGGCCTTTTGGCTAAGATCAAGTGTAAAGTATACCATTAAAGAATTCAATTAAAAATTAAGATTATCTGAATAAAATACATATTTAACCGCATAAAATCTAATACATTTGAATGGTTTATATGACATTGGGTTGTATTACTGGAGCCATAGTGTTATGGTTTTAATTCTATTAGGAGCTGGGTTTGATCCAATGTTGTATTCTGTTAGTAACACAAAAAAAATAAAAGACAGAAACATTTTGTGCCAAATTCTGGTGCAGTATCTAAGTTTATCCTGCCAACAAAGCACTCAGTCCAAATCAATAAGTAAATAACTTCTAGGAAATAGAAATGTTGAAACAGAGTTGAAGTACAGAGGACAAAAATAAAGCTTTTCACAATGTTGAGATATTCCTATATTATTTGAACTATACTATATACCTTCATGTAATTAACTTAAAACAGTACTAGTTATGAATTATACTTTTACCTATGTGAAAAACTGGTTTAAAAGGAATGTGTAGCAACTGGTGATTTTCATTTTCTAACACTGCAAAATCATGGATCAGTCAGATTTTCCTTTTTGCTGTACATTTCTTTTTCCAGAAGTTAAAAAGTCTACATATACATTAAAAAGACATTTTAAAAGTATGATTTAAAATAGAGAATGCCTTTGTAATTTTATATGAATACGAAATTAAACAAATCTTGAGGTTTTCATTTGTTCTACATGAACAAAACTGAAACCATAAATGTGATTTTTCTAGAAAATATTAACTGTAATACTTTGATATTAAGTTATGAAAGACAAAATATTAACAGTACTATAATTGAGAGCCATGAAATGTTTTTTTTTTTTTTTTTCCTTTTTGAGACAGGGTCTCGCTTTGTAGTTCAGGCTGGCTCTGAGCTCACTATGTAGTCCAGGCAAGCATCGAACTCAGCAATCCTTCTATCTCTGCCTCCCGAGTGCTGGGACTACAGGCATGAGCCACCACGCCCGGCGAGCCATGCAATTTTTAAGGAATTAATTTAATAGGAAAATCTATATATTTGCAGAGTAACAATCCATGAATGAGATGACATTGAATATCTAGCTAGAAAACTGTTTTTCAATAGCTGCATTCCCAAAAGATATTAACTTAATATTTATAAATTAGTACCTTTCCCTACTTCTGAGAAAGACATACAGAAATTTGAAGATATAAAGTCAAATCATTTAGTAGTGACAGATGCCAATACTTTCCTCAGGTTTCTAGAAAAAAATCATCCATAGGGAAAAGTGATGAGGGAAAACAATAAATATGATTTGAAAAGAAAAAGAAAGCACATGTAGATGGGTGGGGTTGTGGGGTGCGTAGGGATATAGGTAAATATGAAATTAACTCTTGTCATATACTGGTACAAGTTCCCTAATGTTGAGTGTGATTGTGAGCTGTATATAAAATGTATCAATAAAGAATTCAATTAAAAAAATCATCCAGGTTCTTCCTGAGTCACATTTGCTCAACACACATGTTGCTATCATTGTGTTGCTGAATGTAGGAATTCTTCCACAGAGACCCTGAGCAGAATGATAAATACAAACTTACTGTTAGTCATTATTTAAAACATTTTTGTATAATATTTGAATATTATTATCATCTTTGCTACAGTCTCACTGCTAACTGGATTACAATTCTGTGCATGATATCACCACAGAGATTGATACATTATTTTACTAACTGCTGAGACAAGAGATCTTATACATGTTGCTACTTATCTTCATAATTCTAATTATCCGTGATTTTCATCACATGAAACATTAAACAATTGTTTGTGATGAGAAGTGAATAAAAAAGACAATATTACCTTAATTAAACACCTATTTGTTTTCCAGGCTCATATGATTTGCAAAGGAGAGATTCAGGAAAAAACAGATCCAGTATTTTACTAAAGCCCAGGTGTTGTTTACTACCCCCCTTTTGTTTTGCTTTTTTGATTTGTTGATAAAGCTTTGAGTCGTTATTTCAGGGACCAAGATGCTAGTTCTGGACATGAAAGAAAACAAAGTAGAGCGGACCCTGGGTGGTCCTGACTCAGAGATGGCGGAGTAACTCACCTGGCCATTTGTGTCTCTAGGGAACAGGGCTGCAGACTGCAGACTGTGAGATTTCCTGACCCTGAGTTAACAGGACAGCTGGCCAGCTGGAACAGTCCTGTCTGTGGGACAGAGGGTAAAGCACATGAAACTTTGTCCGGGCTCGAGGTGTGCCTATACTGTGCCTCTGCATGGGGTGGGCCTGCGTGTGGGCCGCACATGTGGCCAGCCCATGGTGGTGTTACAACAGGATGAGGGAGCATCATCAGGCAGACTGAGTTCAGAGACCCAGGTAGGATCTTGTTCTCTCTTTGTCTTTGTTTTTCTAGAAACATACAATGGAGATCACGAAGGCCTGGAGTAAATTGTAAATGAACATGGGTAACTGACTCCATGTCTATACCCAAAATATTACCTTTAGGTCAGGTTTTAAGAACTTGAGACTCATTTAAAAACTGTTTTTTTTTTCTCCAAAGCTAAACTAAATGGTAAAAAGACAAGGCCAGATTTTATTTTGTCTTTCCCTTTTCTGATATTTAGTGGTTAAAGCTTATATAGTCTTAATTAACAAAAAGGAATTTAAATAGATTAAAGTATTAAAGAAAACATTGATGTGACTTACATAAGGAAAAAGAGAGCTAATTGATCACTCTGGGGGAAAAAAAAACCAAACCTCTAACTTCCTACTCTACTTATAAGCTACAACTACAGAAAAGTTATTATAATTTGTCGTAGCCAATACATTTACAAGTGCACAATGATTTAAGAAAATTGTTTTGTTTATGTTATCTTGCCTGTTTGTCTACCTATTAATTTGTTTTAATAATTAATTTTGCATTCATTGAAGATATGTTACTGACTAAAATGCAATATTTACCCAGACATTGGTATATTTACCTAGACATTGTTCCCATTGTTAGGGTTTTTGATTTTTAAAAACTGAGTTTTAGGGTCGGAGGATTAGCTCAGTGGTTCCGGCGCCTGCCTCGCAAGCTCAAGGTCCTGAGTTCGATCCCCGGTAACCACATACAATACTGGGCGTGGTGGCTCATGCCTGTAATCCCAGCACTCGGGAGGAGGCAGAGACAGGAGGATTTCTGAGTTCGAGGCTTGCCTAGACTACATAGTGAGCTCAGAGCCAGCCTGAACTACAAAGCGAGACCCGCCCCCCCAATAAAAAATAAACCTGAGTTTTGAGGTTTAAGAGTTAAAGTCACGTAAGTGCTAATTTATAAAAATATTTTCAAGTACTAGGATTGGTTAAATGAAAAAATTATTTTCTAACCTGATGACCCAAACTACATATAGGGCACTAGAAATGGATATAAAGACAAGATATGTTGTCAGTCTAAGCTTTAAAGTTAACTTTTAAGGAGTTAAGAATGCATAGAAAAAATGAGAATTAAGTCATGTCTTATAGTGGTACATATTCTCAATGCTGTGTGATCATGGTGTGCATATAAAATGTACCGATAAAGATTCAAATCTTAAAGAGGACACATACATTTAGTGCATACAACGTGTTCTCTTTTACAAAACATATATTGAGAAGTTACATATGCAAAATGATCAGAATTTTTTATCATTCCCTAAAGTTTGTTCTGCCACTTAAAACGAGCTATATCTAGTGATTCTGATTAAACAAACATTTGTTATTGTTTAAATGAGATGCATTTGTATATTGGGTAGTAAGTCTATTTGTGGTAATTAGCAGTGTTCCCTTAAATCAGGACAGGTGGAATGTAGCAGAATTTAGGAGAGATGAAGAAGCAGGGATGAAACAGGCAGATTTATTCTAGTTTTTTAACTTTATAGTGATTCTGAAGTATAAAGGCCGAGCCCCAAACAAAGGACAAGCTCTAGTTTTCTCTTATCTTCTCTCTTCCCTTCCCTTCCCTTCCCTTCCCTTCCCTTCTCTTCTCTTTCTTCTTTTCTTTTTTTTTCTTTTCATTTTCTGCTTTTTTTTGTTTTTTTTTTTTTTTCATTTGGTCAAAGGGACTCATGTGAAACTGGTGGGTAGGCAATCAAGCTTACAAGTGGGAGAAAAACAGTTACCTATACAACGACAGCTTTATAGCTTAGCCATGAAAGAAAACAATCCTTGGATAAAAGGATGCCTTAGGATCTGGTTTGCAGGAACAAAATCATCGACCTTTTCGGTACTAGACACAGGAGAGCAGCCACAAGGAAGGTGTCAAGAGTTAATTGCTCAACCCAGGAAATTGTATTTATTTTAAACTCTCCTGTATAAATATATCTTCAATTCTTGTCGGTATACTTAAAGTGTGTTAAATTAAAATTTTGCCATAAGCTTAACAACTAACTAAATCTATGTCAATGTTTCTATATAGTTGGGTTATGAGTTATTTAGATGTCCCCATAAAACTTCATGCACTCAAAGGAGGCATTCTGGGAAGTGACTAGATTGTGAGTTTGTGGTTCTAGATTAGTGGAGGCTAATGGGAGAGTCTAGTGAGAGCACAGAAACCCAGAATGCTAAAAGTTTGTAAAGACAAGACTCAGGATTATTACCAGTTGGATTCAGTCCATCCACAGCTACCAGCAGTGTCAGAGGGGTGGGGCTGCCCAAGCCCTTTGCAGTTCACAAATTTTTGCAGAATTCTGCAGGTCCTGGGCATGGAATTATGGGATTTAGTGTTTGTCCTGGTGAATTTTAGATTATTCTTTTCTAGCCTCCTATTTCTACCTTTTTAATAGCATTATTTTTCTTGTACATATTGGAAATATTAACTTTTCATTTGTCTTTACAAGTTCTCATTTTGCCTAAAAGGAAGGACATGAGTTTTTTGGGGGGCTTGGGGGCAGTATGTTATGATATATATATATATATATATATATATATATATATATATATATATATATACCTAAAAAGAAGTAGCTTTTTTTTTTTTTTTGAGACAGTGTTTCACTTTGTAGTTCAAGCTGGCCCTGAGCTCACTATGGAGCCCAGGCAAGCCTCGAACTCAGCATTCCTCCTGCCTCTGCCTCCCGAGTGCTAGGATGACAGGCGTGAGCCACCACACCCAGCACTGTGGTATGTGGTATTGATTGCTGGTGGGTGTCAGTCTCCACGCCCAGCATTGTATGTGGTTACCGGGGTTCAAATTCAGGACCTTGCGTTTTCCAGGCAGGCACCGGAACCGCTGAGCTAACCCTCTGGCCCAAGAAGTAGCTTTTTGATTGCTGACTAGATCTAATGATTGGCTTAGCATAGTTCTAGAACTGAAAGAATTTACTGAAGGCGAAAGATGCACCCTTGTCTTCCCTTGCTCTGTTTTCAGACTACCAAAAGGTAATCTCTCTGTTACCAGGTTTTTATGATGTTGAAGTTTCCCTCTAGAGATTGGCTCTAGGTTATTTCTGTCCTGAGCAAAAAACTGATCAAGACAAACATTTTGCACTTTTTAACAGAAAGGAAAAAAAAAAATGTGTTCTGCAGAGTGAGTTTAAGTTACATGAAAATAGGAAAAAAAGTTTATGGCATGAAAGTGGACAACTGTGAAAGAGAAAACATAGTACCCTGAGTTGGTCAGAACTGTTACTTATCCTTTGCTCCTCAGACTGCTGTCAGTTCAAGGCCGTCCCCTCAAAAACCTGCTCAGTTTCTTTTAAAGAGAACTGAATGTTACCCTCTGTTTGGGTCTTCTTACAGGGTTTTGGGAACTGTTCTGTGCATATATGTGTCTCAGAATTTTGTAGGCAAATCATGGCCACTTCTCAGCCAGCCTGATATGCTCTAATCTCCTGCCCTAGTTCTTCAAAGACAGAACCTAATGTTTACATTAGATCAGTCAAGGTGAGATGTCAGTGCCTTGCTAGGTAGTATAAATGCTTTTCTTCTGTCTGAAGTAGTCACGTAGCATCAGACCAGTGGACCTTCTGCAATCCCTTAAAATCAAGAGACTGAAGTCTGAGAAGTCAGTATAGTAGGATAGAAAAATGAAAGCTAAATGGGAATTAAAAAGGGCATCAAGATTTTTTTTCTTTTAAGAACTGCAACTTGAAGACACAAATCCTATTTATTTATTTAATTTATTTATTTATTTATTTATTATCTTCTCCTAGAATATAGGAAAGCTGTGCAAATCCTTCTCACTTACAAATGGATTTGCCCATTTCCTTTTTACTTTCAAATGGTCCACTTTAACTTGAGAATAAATCATATTTTTAGGATTTCCCATATGACTGTTCCATTATCTCACTCTGAATGGGCATTAGACAAGACTAAGACTGACAATCAAATTCCACAGATTTCCACTTCTCAAAACACCTAAAAGATTCCCATTTCTCAAGTAGAGTCTGCTTCACTTCTCTAACCACATGCACTGCTCTCGAGTGCACCCGACATCTTTTTCTAATAATCCCAACACTTGCCTCTTTCTGACAGGTGTGGAACATTATCCTTCTGTAATGAGAGTATAACCGTGAACTTAGTCTACAAAAAGGATGGATTAAGTTATTTAGTTTAGGCGTGTGGACCCTCAGTCCCAACCTCCACCCTGATGACACACTGAGGATGCCACTCATGTTTTGTGTCCCCTGCATGCACCCATTTGCACTCTCAAATTATACCGTCACCTGACCACTTCAAAGCTCTCATATCAAGTGGCCACTGGCTCTTGAATTTCATAGCTTCTAAAACTATGAATGAAATCTCTTTCCTTTTGTGAATTATCCAGTCTCAGGAATCCCATAATAGCAATACAAAATGAATGAAGGCAAATCCAATAAATTCTCTCTCTCTCTCTCTCTCTCTCTCTCTCTCTCTCTCTCTCGTGAGTTAATATTTCAATATAGTTTTTGTCTATATTTCCAATAAACCAAACAAAGTCTAGGAAAATCTTTGAGTGTTTTAAATGTAGCTTTTGAAAAAGCGTTTATCAAACATAGTATGTGGTATGTGTAACTGCACCAACAGGAACAAATTTGTCTATGTGTGAGCATGTATGTACATGCATTTGTATGCACATTTCTGTGTACATTGTACATAGTAGTGGCAAGACTTAAGAATTTGCTTGAAGACATGAATTTGAATAAATGTTTATTAAGGGTAAACTACTTCAAGTGATACTTGTTTGCATAAGATGTTCCTTAGGGGTTAGGTACTTAAAGATTCCTTTAGGGATATTGCTTTGCATAAACTGTTTGCATTTAGATTCCCTTTAGGAGATGTTAATTGCTTGAGCTGTCATTAAAGTGTGGAGATTTAAATCCTGTTAAAGTAATATCCTGGAGTGTGACTGAGTAAAGGAACAGAGATGAATCTGAAACAGTTTGCATCCTGCAGGTTCACTTTAGCGTGGACAAATCAGGCAATGAATAGTTTCACTCTACCACTAGATGGTAAGCTTCATGGAGACAGACATTTTAACCTGCTATGGTTTATCTCCATAATGAAGAGGATGTATAGAGCTTATAGCAAACATTTAATTATCTATTTGAAGATTGAATAAGTGTATTGTTTTGTGGTAAGAACTATTTGCAGGGTTGTTATATATTAATAAATTTAAAAAGTTGTGCTTTTATATTCTTAGCATTCTTTGTACACTGAAGGACATGACAGATCTATTCTTCTTGTGCTAGTCATCAACATGCCCACTGCTTTTTCTTTTGTTTTATTTCTTTCTCTTTTTTAAAATTTCTCCAGCATTCCTTACTGTGAGGATTATTCTTATTTATCAACTTTCTTAGGATATGGTATCTATTATCATTTTAAATCAATTACTCCACATGCTCTGTAGAGTTTTTAGAAATGATAAACATTTAAAGCTGTAAATTTTTAAAAAGCAGACCGATGGAAACATTAAAAGAAAATATACCAAAGCCTAGGTGTTTATAACAGTCCTTATTAGGGAGAGAGTAATAGAGAGTTGTCCAGAACAAAGGGTGTAGGCATCTGATGTAGCCTAAAGGAGGGGATCCGGCATCAGGAAGAGGAAAAGCGCCATACTCTCTTCTTATTGGTGGGGCTCTCTCTGATGGGGATGACGTCAGAGGCAAAATGAATTTAGAGCCTTATTGAAGGAAGGAGCAGTGTCTTTAGCCTCATAGGCACTGTTGCCTTTTTCCTTGTTGGTGAAAACTCAAGACATTGTGGGAATGAATGTTTTTTTTTTTTTTTTTTTTTTGAGACAGGATCTTGCTTTTGTAGTTCAGGCTGTCCTTGAGCGCACTATCTAGCCCAGGCAAGCCTGGAACTCAGCAATTGTCCTGCCTCTGCCTCCCCAGTGCTGGGATTACAGGCGTGAGCCACCACGCCCAGCCCTGTGGTATATGGTATTAATGGCAGGTGGGCGTGAGTCACCATGCCCAGCACTGTATGTGGTTACCGGGATCAAACTCAGGGCCTTGCACTTGTGAGGCAGGCACTGGAACCACTGTGCTAAATCTCCGGCCCATGAATAAGTTATTTTGCCTTGAAACACTGTGCAAAGGAGTGAGACATTTTACCACAAGTCACTGTGGGAAGGAATGAGGCAGAGAAATGGAGAAATGCACTACTGGCTCTGTTCTGGACATGTCAAACCTATTCTAGACTATCCTTCATTATGTGACTAGACAATCTCATCTCATTTTTTTTTTTTTTTTGAGACAGGGTCTTGCTTTGTAGTTCAGGCTAGCTCTGAGCTCACTATGTAGCCCAGGCAAGCCTTGAACTCAGCAATCCTCCTGTCTCTGCCTCCCGAGAGCTGGGATTACAGGCGTGAGCCAACACGCCTGGCACTTCATCTCATTTTAATTGTAAGCAACTAAACAGACCAAGGTCCCTTGAGGGGGAAAAAATAAAACATAAAGATAAAAAAAGAATGGTGTCTCCCAATCGTTTCTGCACTCAAGATTGAAGAACCAACTTCTGTTGGAATCTATAGCCTATTGTCTTCCCTGCTGATTTTAGAATTATGTCACCACAATTATAGAAGATAATAACTTAAAATAAATTTGTGTCCAAATTTCTCACTCCCCCTCTTTCTTTCCCCAACTTTCTTTATTCTTCTTTATGTCCCGGTGGTTCTTTTTTCTTCTATTTCTTTCTTTTTTTTTTTTTTTCTGAAGAATCTTCATTAGTTCTCTTTTGTCTGAGTGAAAATGTGAACATCTCATGAGTTTCCAAGGAGTGTTTAGATAAAAAGACAAGATACGATTGAAAAGTCTCTAACATGCTTCCTTGTGTGCTCCCCAGGTTGTACTTTTATTTTTATTTTATTTTTTCTGCTTTACTTGGTTCAAATTTGCTATGAGGAGCCAGTTATTCTCTCACTCTTCACTTTTAATTTTTCCTACCTCAAATAAGTGTGAGATTTTTCCAGTCGTTTTGGTTGTTTCATTCAATTTTTGTTCAAGTGAAAGAACCTGGAAACTACCTCCAGAAGCAGAATCCTGTATCCCTAAACCTGGTAACAGGTTTTGTTTGTTTTTCTTGTGGCAGATCTAAAAATACTTTGTCTACAAAATTAGTGGATTAAGGCTCAGTAACAATGATGAAATTGGATCAGGTCAGTGTAATAGTTTTCCATTGATCATTGATTTTGGTAATATAAATAGGGACTATCACTTATCAGTTTAATCATTTATCGATTTACCAGTACATTAAGACCAAATAACATTAAACAATTTAAAACTAAAAGTCAAGAAGTATTTCATATAACGATATCTGCAGTAAGTGAAATAACGACCCCTAATAACCTTCATGTTCTAAACACTATAACCTGTGAATGCATAATCTAAAATGGAAAAATGAAAATGTTTCAAGATAAAATAGCTGACCTTAAAAAAGATGTTTATCATGAATTTCATGTGTGCCAGGTGTAAACACAGTCAGTGTTTTTCAAAACGTTAAAGAGTAAAAAGAACAGATCAATGAGAAACTGTATGAGAAAACACTAATTTGAAGAAGTAAGAAATGACCCATGAGTCAAACAATACAAAGGCTAAAAAGGCAAAAAATAAAATAGAAAAAAAACCTTGCAAAATAGAATCCCACTATCATCTACAAATGAATGTAAACTAGCAAACTTTAATATTAGCCCATTGAGATTTTTGACAGTTATGATCGAGAGAAGTATCAGAACAAATTTGCATTATGATCTTATTTGAGTCTGATAACATATTACATAATCAATAAAAGTTAATACAATACTTGTGGTAAAATAATGAGTAAAATAAAAACATGTTATAATTTTTAATGCATACCACATGCTATCTGCATTTTACTTATTATTTGAGGAAGAGCATGTCTTTGCCATCTGCTTTTGTTTCCATAACTTACTCAGTTTAGGGTATGTAGTAAAACTGGGGCTCTGGAAACACCTGTCCTCCATTCACCTGAATTTCTTCAACAGTTCAGGACCAATTCTGTCTACTGTACTATGAAAGGCAGAAATATGATTAACAAAGACCTGGAAAATTCCTAAAGCTATAGGCCAGGGCACCTATAATGACCTTTCCTCATTCAAAATTCATTAATGGTACATATATATGAACGGTATATAATGCATGCAATTATAACTGTGAATTACATATAAAATCATGAGCAATAGATACACTCAAGATGACTGAGCACCACGTATTCTTTTTGTTGGTTACATCCTGAGACACAGAATAAGAGGTTTACGGTGAAAACACTGTTTTTACAGTGTTTTCAACTCCCGAAGTGTACCTTATCCTTTTTTTTCTCCCTCGCCCCATTCCGCTTCTCTTCCTGCTCCTGACACTTTTTGCTTCTGACAGCATGAGCCTGTTTCCTCCTTGTCACTTTCCCCACTTAACTTGAATAAATATAGCTTAATTACTTTTCTCTCGCTGCTGAAGCAAAATATCTGAAACTCGGAGTTAAAGAGGAAAAGGTTTATTTGGCTTACAGTTCACAGAGCGTTTAGTCCACTAATGGTAGGCTACACGCTAGGGCAAAACATGGCGAATAAGGACTGGAGAGGAGAAACAACATGCCCCACACAATTACTAAAACAACAAAAGAATCTCTCACTTTGAAGGTCAGAATGGCTGTGAACTCACTATGTTAGCTCAGGCTAGAGTCGAATTCACAGCAGTCCTCCTGCCTCTGCCTTCTGAGGGTTGGGATTACAGATAGGAGTCACAATGTCCAGCATTGTGATGTGGTACGGATCAAACCTGGGACCTTGCACTTGCCAGGCAGAAGCCAGAACTACTGAGCTAAATCCCTGACCCACAACAAGGAATCATAATAGTGTCTTTTTTATCCCACACAAACTACCAGGATTACTTGATGTCAAATCAATCACATACAGATAGTGGTTTAATAATCACACACCCTTAATCCCAGCATCACACATTACACACTCAGCTTCCTATGAAAAAGCACAAAGCTTTGAGAAGACATCTAAACATGACTCATAGCATGTATGTTTACGCTTTTACTATCTTAGGTATAAGTTGAAATGTTTGCTCCCAGATATCCTTCTGAAATCTATTTGCAAAATTGATTTAAGGAGCCATTATCTTCTTCACCTATTTTCTCAGCTACAAAATTTTGGACCACCTAGAATTTAACAAACGTGAATTTTATTTTGCCTCACATTTCAGTCCTCAGCTGGATGGATTCAAGATGGTATGGTGTGGCAGAGGGGGGTAGCATGACAAAGGACATGTGCTCGGAATGTGGCAGATGGGGAGTAGACAGAGAGTCAAGGGAAGAGTGGGGCCATACACCCAGACTTGCCTTTTCTAATCAAACCCCTTCCCCCCTCTTTGAGGAAACCTGTGATAAGCCCCATAATCCCATCAGCTTCCAAAAGCCTTGCATTTGAGTGTATAAGGCTCTCAGGGGATATCCAAATAGAAAATATAACACATATCATTAAGAAAATGAGAACTAACGTGTCATATACTGTTAAAAATTCCCCATTGTTGAGTGTGATTGTGAGCTGGTTGTAAAAAGTACCAATAAAGAATTCAGTTAAAAAAGAATTTAATAACACAGAATATGATAGGTAACTGAACTTTACTTAATAATATCAATACCTTGAATTTTTAAGCTATAGAGAATAATGAAAAGAATAAATAAAATATATATTTTGTCTATGAAGTTTTTAAAGTTTTGGGCTTTGAAATTTTGACATTATAATTTTTCCTAATCAAACTTCCTAATCAGCGAATATTTTAGGAGCATTCTAGACTCATTTACATGACATTGCATTTATTTTTAGATGATATTTGAATGGAGCATTAGTCAGATTTACTTTTCCTGGGGCAAAATAGTTGCTACTAATACGTTAAAGAGGAAAGTTGTATTTTGGCTCATAATTTCATGGTTTCAGTCCATAGTTGCTGTCTTTGGAACAGAAATATCATAGTAGAAGGCTGTGGTGGAGCAAAGCTGCTGAGTTCACAGTGACAGGAAAGTAAGCAGAGGGACTGACAAATGAGATCTATACCCTAAAATTATTCTCATTAACTCAACACCCACTGATCCATCTCCAAACATCACATTCAGCTATGAAGATTAGTGGATCATATATACATTAATGAATAGAGCAGGTCAGTGTTAGACTCAACTCTCAGGTGTTTCTTCATATAGTCATACTGAAACATAAGCATTACAATTGTGTAAGACTATCACAACTGTCTTACAATGAACATAAATATATGAATTGTGATAATTACAGGAAAGAACCCTTAGTGTCCCCCATGCCTCTTCATTGCTTTGTGGTGTTTTGACACCTAATATTTACACAGTCACATTCTGAAGAGTCATTCCAAGTATTCTTGTACATTTCTATGACCTTGCAATTAAGTTTTTTCCATGGAGATTCAAAGAGAAGTGGTGTAGATCACATCCATCCACCTGTGATAAAAAATCTAGTTGGTAGCTGGGGCCGAATGCACAAGCCTGTGACCCTTTCTCCCAGGAGGCTGAGTCAGTAGAATACATAGTGAGTTTCTGTTTTAAAATGTAATTTAAAAGATTACAAAGCAGAAAAACCTTTAATGGTTTTCTGGCATGCTTGCTGGAGTGTAATAAAACCCTTCAAACATAAACAAACGCCTTAGGTATATGATCAGTACTATTTGTTAAGGAGATCATAATGGCAAGATTGAAGCTGTCTATCTCTTCCTTGGTATAAAATATATGCTGTTGGGCTGGAGATTTAGCACAGTGGTTCTGGAGCCTGTCTAGCAACTGCAGGGCCCCTGGTTCGATCCCCAGTAACCACATGCCACAAACCGGATGTGGGGGCTCACATCCACCAACAGTCAGGACCATATACTACAAATCTGAGGCTTGGTGGCTCAGGCCTGTAATTCCAGCACTTGAGAGGCAGAGGTAGTAGGACTGCTGAGTTCAAGGCTTGCCTGGGCTACATAGTGAGCTCAGGGCCAGCCTGAATTACAGAGCA
>PVIC010037222.1:0-18164 GCA_004025085.1 Thryonomys swinderianus
GCTCCGCTGCCGCCGCCTTTGCTCCCACGTTGAAGACCCCTGGACTTCCCCGAGAGGCCTCGCTTGCTTCAAAGTGACCCCTTTAGTGTTCACAGCTGTGCTAATAGACTTGCACAAGGTACCATGCCCAGTTCTTTTTAAAATCGAACAATACTTGAGAGAGAGTGATGTGGGAAGAAAGTCAGGAAATCTGGCCACTTTCCCAAACTACCACCTCTTTCACTGACAGGAACATTTCCTTGTGGTTCGTGGACAATTTACAGTGAGCGACGCTGATTTCTCATGGCATTCAGTAGTAGGAGAAAGTCTTTGCAGATCAATTGCTAAGAAACAGCTGGGCTCTGGGCCTTATTTCTTTTTGCTTTCACCCGTGCCCTCACGCCCAAAGCACATCGGCCTTCCTCCTTCAGCCCCCAACCCCAGGAAATGAGTGCGCATGCCACGCAGGATAAAACTATCATATCCTTAAACAAATGTCCTTTCAAACGCATAATATAAAGCAGACCTAGAAAGTCTGCTGCTATAATGATTTCATGTTTTGCTGATCCTGGTCTTTTCTTCTGAAAGGCTTTTTAGTGGTCCCCAGTGAAAAGCAGAGATCAGCATTTAAATGCAGGTCTATCTTTTTAACATACTTTAAGTCCTGTGAAGTCACTAAGTCCCAGTGGCTTTGAGAATTTATTAGTATTTCTAGGATATGAAAGATATCTTCCATGTCTTTTTCCTCCTGTAAAATTACATTAATTGGAATTTGTATTTTTTTCTCCTTTGTGATTTGAAGGGATCATACTACTGAGTAAGATTTGTTCGGGACCATTTCTTTGTGTGAAGCCTCTTTCCCCAGACAGAGAGGGAGCAATTACAGGAATTCTTATATTCTTGGGAGTTTTTCAGCTGATGTACACTTGTTTCTCTCCTAGGTAACAGAAGCATGCACATGTGCAGCAAGACACAGGGAAGAAAAATATGAGCGAGAGAGAGAGAGAGAGAGAGAGACCAAAAGAGTAATATATTGTTTCTTGTTATATGCAATAACCAGCATTTGGTTAGAACACCCATGTGAGTTTTAATTTTAAATGACAAGACCAAGGCAAAAGAAGCCAACATTCTCTTTAAAATTACCACTTTTTGGAATCAATCAACATATTCATTTAAATTTAAAACTTAGCATTTTTACTTCAGAATGTTTTTCATCCATGTCCTTTGAAGTCCTTTTCTGCACTCTTTATACATATGTCAGAAAGACATTTTTATTTACCAGTCAAAGTTCTGAGAAACAGCTGCTCAAGGCCTAGAGGTTTCATATCCTCAACTGTTCAGGGCTACCTGTTAAATTGCAAAAGGAGGGCCACTAAAAACTGTGACTATAATAAATAGGCAAGTTTACTTTGATGCTTAAGAAATGTGCTATGGAACAGGTACGGGGGGCACTTGTGTGTGGTTCCCCTTACTGGAGACACTAAGGAAGGAGGAGCCTTTTGTTTTGTTTTGTTTTTGAGACAGGGTCTCGCTTTAGAGTTCAGGCTAACCCTGAACTCACTATGTAGCCCAGGCAATCCTTGAACTCAGCAATCCTCCTGCCTCTGCCTCCTGAGTACTGGGATTACAGGTGTGAGCCACCATGCCTGGCTGGAGGAGCCTTTTAACTAAGGAGTTCAAAGCCTGCCTGGGCAATGTAGGGATAGTCTGTGTCAAGAGAGGAAAAAGTGTGTTATACTAAGATTTTTATGCCTCTAATAGAAAGCCTTTGTATAACTTTGTCACTTATAATTAAGAGTGGAGTAAAAACAAAACAAGCAAAAACACAAACAAGCTTTTATTGAGCATCTACAGCAAGGTCTGACAAAGGATCTATGTGACAAAATGTCAACATATTTTCATCCTCAGATTTGTGGTCAAATCTTTGTTTCTAAATTCCTAAATTCTACAGCACCAGTCACTTCTAATCATGTGGAGATGCCTAGAATCTGTGACTTTGAAAATCTTATTCGTAAAGAGATGGAAGGAAGGATTAGGGACAGACCAGATGGGTAGGGGAAAATGGTAAAAGAAGGCTTACAATGCTTACAGTACTACCTACACAGGACAACTCCCCACAATGGATGTAATCACTGTGCACTGTGAACATCTACTAAGAATTGCAAAAGGCAAAGGAGTGCCCAGGGTGGCAAAAACAAGCTTAATGTAGGAAGCATGTGGCTCCTGTTGCAAACTGCCTGAGTTGTCAGTCTATTTTACTAGCTGGTTGCATCACGCTGGCTACGATATGTTAAGTATTTAAATAGAAATTTTTGTGAAATATTATTATGAAAAATTTGATGTCTTATTTTAAGCAATTCAGCCCCGGTTGGTAAATCTTCATTACTCAGCCTATCATTATCATTTTATTTAAAGAGAACAATGAAAACACAACAAAGCATAGTCTTTCATATAAAACAAACCAATGTTAAAGAGAAAATCAAACTATAAAATGCTAAGTGCTACAAACTTTCATGTCATGCATTACAATTGGTTATTGCACAAAGATCACAAAGGAACTATGATTTCTATTATAAAAATTATTTTGAAAGTTTTCCTACACAAAACCCTAACACTATTAACTTTAAAAATGTATAATGAAAATAATAGTGAAGATACACTGTGTAGAATTTGAGCTTTTAATCCTATTTATAGCTGGACTTTATATAAATTAGCATACTTAATACTTATAAACTATGTATAGTACTTTTACCCCCACTGTGCAGATAGACTGATTTAAGGTTACAGAAATTCTTAGTGGCAAAGTTTTTGATACGTACTTTAAAAAAATAAAAATCTTATCTGGACATATAGAAGGAGTATTTGCCTTCCATACTTTAATAATGAAACCTAATTTGAGTTTTACTCAAAAGCCCAAAATAGAGTTTTTCTAAAAAGTGAAATCTTTTAGAATTAATTTTAAAGCCACATTTTGACTGTATTGCTAGTAAAAAGGATGGCACTAGGCATCCTTAACAAACGTTAATCACAAATACAATCACTGACTTTCATATTCATTGTTAATGACTCTGGGCCTTTTCAATTTCTAAGTAGAAGTGTTTTAAGTCATGTGATTCTCAAATACAATACATAAAAAATGGTTATAATTATATCAAGGAGCAAAAACAATGATCTGTAAATAAAAAACATTTAGAAAGAAGGCAACCTTGTTTTTAATTTGCCAATAAAACCACTGGGAAATAGAATAATTAGTATTTGCCCTCTGTAACCACAGGCAATCACTCAGCTACTAGATCTCCAGGAAGATGGTATCTTTCCATTGCTTTCCACTTCCGGCATTAGTAATTAATCTCTTTTAATCCAATTTACAGGCTGCAACCAGACTTCCTTTATTTACTGGCTTTAATTGTGAGTTTCTCCCGCCCATGAACTACCAGTTGCTTCCCATAGACTATTGATTAAATAAAACAGCCTATGTATGAATTCAAAATGTACTATATATGATTCTTTTTTCATATAATCTTTCCCTTTAAGTGAAAAAAAAATTCCCTGTATTTCAAAGTCCAGGGAAAGAATGATATTTTTCCTGAGGGCCTCTTTGGCCATTCTACTCAAAGGAAACCCTTTCACAAGAGTACCTATATCTTTGTCTTTTGTTTACAAAAATCACATTTGTAGATTTTATCTTAGTATTGTTTTGAGATTGGGCCATATGGGCTACCAGAGTCAAACTTCATAGAGAAAGGAACCATTTATTTTTGTCTTTCCACTTATATTTTCCCCCATTTCTTCTGGATAAGAAACACTAGTATTTTTAAAAAGGAGGAAAATGGCTTTACTTCCTAACTTCTTTATCATTCTGGTAATGAGTTTCTGGGTATGGGTGTATATGGCTGTGAACGCAAAAGGTAGGGAAGTCGGGTTCCACAGGTAATCCAGTAGCTGCCAGTAGCTGCAACTTTCTTGTTGGAAAGAAACTGTCATATCTCATGTAGGAAATTTAAGAGGATTCATTCTACCTCGCTCTTCGGTTCTGCTCCATTCCATTCATTCTACAAACGTATAATGTTAAAGTTGGAAGGTCATCTCAGGGGCCACTATTTGGAAAGCTGGCAAGGCTCAAATCTTACAAGAAGAAAAAATATAATAATCTTTTCAGTTGTTCAAAACTGAGGGATGATATAGTCTAAAGGAGAAAAATACTGTTATGAAAAATATCGAGAACTTTATGCTTCTAAGGCCTTGCAAAGGCCACCAGAAATAGCAAGGAAAGTAGAGCTGTAGGGGATATCTGTGCCCAGTTCTGGGCACACTCTCTTTCAAAGGTTAGGAGGACGGATGCCTTCAGCTTTGTCTGCCATCATTTGTTTGTTTGTTTGTTTGTTGCTGTTGTTGTTGTTTTAAGAGAGATATTTCTTTTAATGAAGGACTAGGTGAACTAAAAGATTGTTAAGCATAGTTTTTCACTCATTCCAAGCTATGGGAGAGAAATTGCAATAATATTTCACAAATTCCTTCGAATTTTATCTTCTCATAACGGAAGAACTTACAAGACTTTTTGTGTTATGTTTGTTCTAAGAATTGTAAATTTTACACTGAATAAAAGCATAAGCGGCCTTTTGGAAGTGAGAACACTCTCTCTGCCTAGAATAAACCTGTATGTTTTATTGTTGATAGGAAACGGAGCTGTGCCAAGCAGTGAACTAATGAATTAGAGTTTGGCAGCATTCCATGCCTGATACAATTTAGTTCAAATTTATGAAATCTGCTGCTTCCAGAAATCCACTGGTGCCTCAGGCCTCTCTGTACCTTTCAGAATAAAAAAAAAAAAAATAGAAACAAGACATTCCTAAACTTCTGATTTTACCATATTAGGAAAAATCACAAACAACCTGCTTTTCATGCAAAATCTCTATTTCTTTGAGTTTAAGACAATAGTAAATCAGAGTCTCTGATAGATCACAGATTGGTTCTAAATCTTTGTTTGAATTGAAGCTCCTTAGACACAACAGGCCTAACATTCTCAAGAAAAGGTCTGTGGCCACCAATACTTGATATTCCTGAGGAGGGGAAGCCACACCAGTTCTGCTCAGAGCATATGGTCTTGTTTTTCTGCCTGTAAAACAAAATGGTGCCCTTTGGATTCTTTCAAAAAAGTGAAAGTGATAAATAGATGTAAAGAAAGAACCATCAGTAACGCTACTTTAAACTCCTTTTGGTGGACAGTCTCTTTTGAAATGGTCTGCAGTTATGAGAATGAGGAAGATGAGAGGGTTCTGTGCATTTGATATCTAGTCGCTACAGCTCTAGGTTGATGGTTAGAGTCGTGCAGCTGAAATCTTAAGGGTGTAATACCGGCTTTCAGAAGCTCACGGTGCATGATGCCTTCTTGCAGATGGAGATGGATCGCCACAACCCTGGGCAGCATTTCGGACGCTTCTCTCAGCAGCCCTGCCACTCTACCTGGACCTTATCTGCTCTTTTTATGGACAAACCTTCCCCTCCCCTTGTCTTTGCTGTGCTCCCTCCCAGGCAAGCTTCTTTCGTTTTTATTGGTTCAAGGCAAATATTATTTTATGCAACTAATTCAAAGAGAATTGGTGCATTGAATTGGAAATAAATGTAAGGAAGCCAAGAATAAATGTCAACAGATACTTAAAATGGCAAAAAATCTTTCTGATGTAGGATATTAAAGAAAATAAATCACCAGGAGGGGAATAGCAAAGAAAGAGATTTTATCTAGTTTTGGTAACTTATGCTGTGTTAAAAAATTGTATTCTATCATCATTACTTTTTCCCTAATTTTCATGGCATTCCCTTACATATCTTTTGTCAAAGAGGTGTTATTTTCTGTATAAGTGACTTACAATTTTCTGTTTTGTCCTCTCATCTCATCTTATCAGATATTTCACACATTCTCACCTACTTGCCTTTTAAATTCACAGTAGATATTTTTCACAAACAAACTAAACTCTCTGAAACTGAATGTGATGGGCCAGAAGGTTCAGGCAATTCCAGTATCATTCTTAAATGGTACAGGCATTTTGGAGATAGTTCAATGCTTCAGGCTTTTCTCATACATTAAAATTAGTTACAAGGCTTTGGTTTAGTGATTACTTGATATTACTGCAGCAGAGGTTAGGACATTACATAAGCATGGAAAGACTTCCAAATGAGAGGGGCTTAAAAATAATTTTTTTTATGTTGAAATACCATCATAACCTTAAGCAATAATTATCAAACACATGCAAACCAAATATTCCTATATTTTCAGTACCAATGGAACACATGCTGATGTGTGATGTGTTCCATTGCATATCGACTTTTTTTTTTCTTATGCCATCTTCTTTTTAATTCCCAGGGCCAGTCGCCTTCATTCCCCAATATTTGCTGAGGCATTACTCACTGTTGTCAGAAGCTAGATGCCCTCAAGGAAATATCCAAAATTGTATTGAACTAAACAAAGAGGAATAAAACATTTGCCTTATTCTGAACCAATAAAAGGATACCCTTTCATCAAAATAAAGAATTTAAAATGAACAATGACGTCCTTGGCATTTTGCTTGAGCGGAGACATTCTGTCCTTACCTTGGTACCCAAACTGGTCCAGATGTGCCTGCTTCACAGCCTGTCTTCCCCTTCTTCCTGCCTGCAATATTACCCTTCCTGACTCTCATGGGTCTTACAAATTGCATCCTCCTTCAGGTTTCCACTTAAATATTAGGCCTCTAAAGACCTTAGTTCTTCTATGCTATGTGTCTGTCACTCTCTTACCTATTTCCCCAGATTAGTTAATATTTTCTATTGGATAATATGTGATAGCATCTACCTCATTATTTTGTTTTCATATCTTTCCTACTATCCCTTGCATCCCTGTGTTTTGATCAATACCTTATATGCGTTAAATATTTATTGATAAAATGAACAATTTTGTCAATATAAATGTATCTTACTAGGACCATATTTCTTATCTTTCTTTATGTTTTCTAGATATTTCACCTAGGTCTCTTATCACTTTCAGAATTTATGTTATGTTGTCTGCTTGGCAAGTGCAAGGTCATAAGTTTAATCCTGGGCACCACGATGCCACAATGCCACAATACCACAATGCTGTGGATGGTGGCTCACACCTGTAATCCCAGCACTCGAGAGGCAGAGGCAGGAGGATTGCTGTGAACTTGAGGCTTGTTTGAGCTAAATAGTGAGCTCAGGGCCAGCCTGAACTACAAAGTGAGACCCTGTCTCAAAAACAAAAACAAAAAACAAACAAACCAAAAAGAACAATAAAACAACAACAACAAAATACTCCATCTCCTCTACGAAATTACAAGTTTCTTCATAATTTTCTTTCAGGAATGTTTGAAATATTTATGCCTTTAAGAAGTATGTAGACCAACTCATATAAATTATTTCAATAAATTGGATGCAAATTATATTAATGATAAAAATGATCTTTTCCCTTTAAACAGTAGCTAATAATTTTCAGTTTTCTATAATATGTTGAGATGGCACCCGGTCTGTATTGAAGGCAAATGCCACTGAACTTTGAGGGGACACAGGACAATGCCAATAATTAGCTTCGATTCATTTAGTTTAAAAAAAAATAGAAAATAGGAAAGAAGATAAGAAACATGGCCCAGGTAAATACATTTATATTGGCAAGGAGAAGTGTTCATTTTATTAATAAATATTTAATACATACCAGGTGTGGGTTAAAACACCGGGATGCAAGGGACAGTGGAAAGATGCAATTTAGTATATGTGCTGCCGAAGCGAGCAGAAAGATGCAATTTATTTTGTCATGCAAGTTAATGTGTGAATACAAAAGTAATGTTCTTGATTTATGTATATATAAATATTATCAACATCATCAATTTTAGCTGAAATATTTATGAAATACATTTTTCTATGATTTAGGAGAACTTTTAGCCAAAGAGAACTTTAAATGTACCACATTAACAGACACAGATCCTAAGAAAGTTGGAAACTTAATTTTGAAACCTTTATGGGAAACATCATTTCTTCATTGCCAGCATAATTCTCTCAGTCTGGGCTCTGGCAGGGAAATAACGCAACTCTCACTGCAACCTGGGGGCTGACATTAATTAAAACCAGAAAATCATAAAGCATCTGTGGCAAGTTTAGGAGCCAAATACGATGGAGCAACTTTAAATATAAACTCTTTACAAAGGTAACTGAATGTCAAAATCTTACATTTTGTTCTTACATCATGATAATTAAAATGCCTTTCCTTAGTACCACATACACAAGCTCTTCTAATTTAACTCACATAACTGTTGTCACTCACCCTTCTAAAATTCTTGAGAAATAAGTTATGAGTATATTAGCACACATTTCAGATCCACACATATATTATATATAATATATATGGATGTGTATCCTTATTCTGTGACATACGGTACATCTAATAAAACACACTATTTTTAGTTCTATATATGCTTGACTTGAAGCTTTATAAAACATGCAAAGTAAGAGAAATAATGGTAAGTGTTGAATTCCACCTTTGGTTTCTTTTAGCTCAGTGGATGCCAGGCTGCAAAACATGGTTACTATGGCAGCCTGGAGAACTGAATACTTGTGTACTTCAAAAGTTTGTTTGCTGAAGTCCACCTTCCTAACGAGATGAAAATTGAATGGGTGTACTCTGAGAGATAACTGGGCAGTAAAGTAGAGCCCTCTTGAATGGAATTGTTCTTATAAGAAGAAATCAAAAAGAAAAACATCTTTCTCTCTCTTCTCCCTCCTCCTTTGTAGATCCTTCCTTCCTTACCCAGTGAGGACCCAACATTTGATTTGATCTTGAACTTTCAGAACTTTTGAGCTGTGAGGAATAAAATTCTGTTGTTTAAACTTTCCAGAATATGATAATCTGTTACAGTAGCTCAAACTGAGATACAGAAATTATTTTTGATCCAGTCAACTGATCAATCACTGAAGAAATAAATAAAAGTCAAAAGATGAGTTCTTAGACCTCAAGAAGGAAATACTAACCTGAGATCATAGAAAGCAGAATAGACTTTCAAAGATTGAGTAAAATTTGTCCAAAAATACAAAAATGCTTTGAGATTTGCAATGTGTTTAAATATTTTCATTACAATAATAAAGAGAAACATCTTAAATAAAACTGCAGAAATAGTACTAAAAGGACAGGTGGTGCTTTTTTGTTGTTGTTGTTGGCCTAACAAATTGCAATATAATTTCTTAGAAAATTGGTTTATTCAACAGGCAACCAAAAAGAAGTTCAATCTGGGAATAAAAATAATTAGAACACTGAAAAAAATGTAGCAATTAGTACAGACAAAATCAATATTATACTAATAAAAAGTAATTAAACTACTCCACCAAAATGTTATCTTGAAAGAAAGAAAAGAAAGAAAGAAAGAAAGAAAGAAAGAAAGAAAGAAAGAAAGAAAGAAAGAAAGAAAGAAAGAAAGAAAGAAAGAAAGAGAGGCCTTAGCCTGGTTTCTTTTTTTGTTTATTTTTGTTTTAACAAAAGAGGGTTTTGTTGGAACTAGCTGTCCTTCTAACTCAACCTCCTACATGTTAGGATTATGAGTGTGCATCACCATATCTGGATTTTTCCATTCATTTTGGCAAATTCACTTGTTCTTTGAGTGCTTCTTTGCAACTACAAAAATGAATAAACTCTTTATGTGAACTTGTTCTCAAAGTGCTCAGTCCAGCAACTTTCTGGAGAGAGTCCTTTGGCATACATGTCTGCCATCTGGAAAATTCTTTTCTAGATTTTCATGATTCATTTCTCTGTAGCCTGTAGATTTCAAAGTAGCCAGTCATTACCACAAGCATGGAAAGGTGTCACAAATACCCCACAGGTTTTATTTGTCTTTTCCTATGAAAGAAAATTGTCTTCATATTTGAATTTCAAGTAAAAATCTGGTTGAATGTAAATCAGTGTTTTTCTTGTGAGAAAGATTACAATCTACAAGCCATGATTCAAGACAAACTTTAGGCTGTAGGCCCCCTTTGCCATTTGTTTCAATCACCTCGAGTCCAGTATTTGAATTTGCTACTGCAATATGATCCATAAGCCTCATAGGGATGGGAAGATTCTTAAGGAGACTTCTGGTCCAGGACTCTGAGAACAAGCTGATTTCCTGAGTCAGACTCAGGATTCTATGCATACTACTGAATTCCCCCATTCTTCGGATTAATATGGTTAGGAAGTACTTCATGGAGCAGTTATACAATTTTCTTAGTCACTTAGATATTTTAAGCATATCTGAAACCCAAGTACCATGGGGAAATTTATTTGAAATTGCAGATAATCCATCTGCAACAGTAGTAAATAAAACAGGTAGAGTCATTCTCAGGAAGAATATTTTCCTGGGGTGATCTTATCACACTTCCAGATCGCAGTACTATTAATGGAATAAAATGATTGAACAATCTGTGTATGTAGACAAAAAATATTGCCAATTCCCTTTCTGCTCTCTGAGAGAGTCGGGATTGTTAGACAGTCTTTAATTTTACTTCCACTATTAAGTCTTGTTCAAATACAAGGAAACTCAAAGAAACAAAGCAGATGCAAACGGGCAACCCTCATGGTTGATGAAATGCCACTGTGAGGACTGTAATCAATCAGAGTATAATCTATGTTGATAAGTAAGAGGACGGCCTCACTCGAGTGCGGAGCAGGGATGAATTATTCAGGAGCCTGATTCTGCGTCCTGCAGTTCCCCCCCATGCGTCCAGCTCTTCATAACAGAAACATCCGGCGTGGCCTCCCCTCGCTCCAACCTCTTTTGAACAACTCAATTTCTATCTTTCTTCTACAGCTAAGCATACTTTAGGTAGAGCCCAAAGCCCTTGCAGCTATCCCGAATGTGAACTCCAAAAAGAGGAAGTAACTGTTTGAAGGTTGTAGATTGAGGCAGAGCTGCTGCCAGGAGCGGCTCTGGTTGCTGGCGTTGGCAGCGTAGGGACCGGAACCCGGACACTTCGGCTTCTCGGGGCTCGTAGGCAGGGATAATGTGAGTTGGGAGAAGGAAATTAGTAGTTAATAGAGGGATTATAGAAAAAGAGGCCATTGCCTTTGCTAAATGTCCGCAATTGGTGCCTCTTTCCATTAGTTTCAAAATGAAAGATAATAATAGCAACAACATGATCCCTCTGCAGATTATGAAGACTTTCCAAGGTGGGAACTGTGATATTCGGTACGCAGTCAACACGCATGGAGAGAGCCGAAACTTACCAGCTTTCCTAATCCACAGCTTAAGACTTTTGTTCGAGTCAGCCCTCTTAAATGACCCTAAGAGTAGAAATTTGTCACATCTTCTGGGAAGCAGTTATAAAGCGAATAATTTAGTCTTATTAATTTTTTTATATTCAGGTTAAATTTTCCTTGCCTTTATTTCTTCCATTTCTTAATGCTCCTTGGCCTAAATAGCTATCCTAAATAATGCTCATGTGCACAAAAGTAACATTTCTGCATTATAACATTTGATGAGGTCTGAAGATAGGTCTGATTCTTTTGTGAACTGAATTGCAGTTCTAGTTTCTTGTAAAATACAGGTATTTCAAAGCACATTTTAACTTTCAAAGATTCTGACTCTCTGAAAGCTTTTCTCAAGAACGATAGTCTCAACATCTTTATTGATTGGACTATATTTTGTTGGGAATCTTATTGTACAATGATCTTATATAAGTTCATCTTTTATGCCACATCGCAAATACCACAAGCAGTGTTGACTTCCACTTGCTGGACTCCTAACTCACAGAACAACCATCAAAAGCCTTTCCTAACTGATCACCAGAAGAAATTCTTCACAGAAGGTCAGTGGAGTTTGACCTAGTTCCTGGCCTGCAGGAGTTTGCATCAGAAAATAAAATTGGCCACACTTCAAGGCTGTCTTCTAAAACTCCCGAGTGAGTGCAGGAGATGAAGTGTTTCAGAGTCTTTAACATCTTTCTGTACATCACAGGGAAAGGAAAACTGGCAGGGTACCCCGAGACATTACAATTTTCATAATAATGCATTCAGGGAAAAAGACTGTGGAGTACACAACTATCTCTGGGATACAAACCTGCCCTGCTCTGAACTGAAAAATATGTTTTTTTTTTTGAGTGGAAATCACTAAAAGATAAAATCTCTCTTAAGTGTGTCATTAAATCAGTAGTGAAATTTAGAAAAAAAAAGCTAATGAGAAAATATAGACAAAATCAGATATGTTCTTCTAGCATCCTTTATTTGCTACCAGCTTTTTCACATTTAGATCAAGATGGTGAGAATTTAGGATAATTAATTAGCTACTATATATAGATAGTAATGCTTTTAAGTTAGGCACATAAACCCAGATAAGTAACTTATTCCTGTCTTTCATGCTTCATTACTGTGGTAACTTCGCGTGCATGAAGGGGAATCAAAAGGAATCAAAAGCCACAGAGCTTGTGCAGATTTCACCCAGGACAGATTAATAAGAATGTGAAAGTAAAGGGCATTGCTTTCAATTAAAACTTTACCAATTGTATCAATCAGTTTATCAGTGCTTAAGGGAGCTGGACAGAATCATTCTCACATGTAGTATGTATTTTAAAAATTATTTTTAAGCTCATGTTTGAAAAACTATATAAGATTTTGAAGAATGCTTTTAGAATATGGATCAGATATTTTAATTTAATTCATCATATATAATAAAGAAGATGATCATCAATATGTGGTGTAGCATTGCTATGTTAATGTATCTTAGTACCACTGTGCTCAAGCACTTAAAATTCCGCGATTGGGATAACAACACATTCATGAGCCTCTGTACAGCAAACAATCATAGAGGAAGTACAACCTACAGGAAGAAGAAACTATTTGCTGTCCCCTGCCAATTGAGTAATATCTGGAATATTTAAGGAATACAAACACACTAATATCAAAACAAAATAAACAACAACAAAAACCCCTACAAAATAACCACAAAAACCCTCACATAGTTTGATTTTTGGGATGAGCATTAGACCTAGGTAAACATTTCTCAAAAGAAAACATACAAACATCAAGAGTTTTGTGGGGTTATTCTTCCATTCGATTTACTGATCATCAGGAAAATGACATCACCTGACTCCAGTAAGAATGACTGTTACTACAAACTGAAAGGGTAAATACTGATGAGAACATGGAGGAAACGGAGTCCTGACACCTTACTGGTGCAAACGTGAGTTGGTACAGCCATTCTGAAGACAGGAGTTTTCTCACAAACTTAGAAAAGTAGAATTACTGTTTGATCCAGCAATCTCATTTCAGGAAACACAAGAAAGTGAAATGAAATAATTTATATCTTACATAGTTTTTCAAGTAAATAAAATGAAATGAAATCATTGTGATAGGAAACTTCTGGAGTTGTACATTTATTGTAGCACTATTTTTAATAGCCGAAAAAAGTAATAATGTAACCAAGAAACGAATGCATCAGAAATGGACCATAGTACCCAGTAAATTGTCATAAAGCCATAAAAGGATGGCATCCTATTATCTGTAAAAACATGTCAGACTCAGAACTTATCCTGTTAAATTAAATATATTCTGCACAGAAAGCAGATATCACATGATCTTCCTTGTACATGACACACACCACCTTGATCTAACAGAAGGTTAGAGACAGGTAAAAGTTACCAGAAGCTGGGAAGAATGACAAGGGTCGGGGGTGAAACAAAGGTCATTAACAGTACTAAGTTATAGGTAGGAAAAGGAAATAATCTTTGATTTTCTCTTGCAGGGTAAGGTGATTGATCACCCATGACAGTCCTGTGTTATATATTTCAAAATACAAACCAGAGGGAAAGGATTTTAAGTGTTTTAGCTATAAAGAAATAACAGAGGTAGAGATGCTTACTACAGTTGGAGCAATACTCAGTGTATACATATCTCAAACCAACATTTATGTGTCAATTTATTTGTCAAATAAATTTACATGCCAAACAAATAAGTAGCTCCAAAAATAAAATAAAAATAAAAATCAGAGTATGTTCTATGTAAGAATAACATGTCAAAAACATTGTTCCCTCCCTTCAGATCATTTTTACATCCCACTTTTATCTTGTAAGTTATGAAGATAGTAATTACATATTCTGGTTTTAGTTGTTTGTGTTAAAAGAAGCAAACCAAGAAAAATGTTTATTTTTAATCTTGAAGTTTGCTGTGTCAAGGAACTGAATATAAATACTGCACAATATTTTGCAAAGCTATGTAATCATTTATAGCTTTAAACCAGGGTGTCCAAAGAATATAATTCCTTCAATAATAATCAGTGTCTTAGTTTGTTTTTCTTTTTTCATTATCTGTGGTCAGGGAAACTATGTCTCCATAAACATTATTCTAATTTGTTTATTGGTGACCTGCAACCATGCCATAATAGAAGAAGCCTAAAGACAGGCTATGACAGGCATTGTGAATATAAGATAAAAAGAATCCCTGGAGTTTGTAAAGAGAATAAATGAAAAGAATATTCTTTTACTTGAGCATACATATTAATAAGTTGAAAGTTTAAAGGATGTAGTTTTTAAAGTTTACCATGTATTCTAAAGTACTCATGGATTTGGATGTCTTCTCATCAGGGTCAGACATGTCACTTTGCACAGGACCAAAAGTACATATCTGGATTCTCTTTTCCTATTCTACTTGCCTTTATCAATATTTTAATTTGTCATCACTACACATTTTGAATAACAAGATATATATATATTTTTTTTTTCAAAATATACAGTCTATCTTGTGTAGAAAACCTTGAAAATTAGCAACATGGTTAAGAAGACTGTAACCTCGTATTCTAGCAATATTGTCAAACTCCCACTCCTATTCCAGTCTACCGATGGCCTACTCTGGTCACTGTCCTATGGAGACAGAACGTAGTTTGCTCCCATCTTGGTCCTCAAGAAGCCATGTTTTACAACTCTTCAAACAGACCTCCTTTACGTTTAACTTCCGAGACCATCCCTGACCATGTTCATAGATAGAACTTCTGTATTTCCCAATTCCAATAGCTTTTTATTTCTGTTTTGTGTTCCTATACATGCAACTTCAGGTAATTATATAAGCTGACCAACGACCCATTGAATATAAAAGTCCATGAACGCCCTACCAAGGGCAAGGCCTGGCCTGCTTAGGATCTGCAGACTCTGAACAGTCACCTCAGACTCTGAAAAGGGCAGGAACAGGATTTTGAGAACGTATGTCAAAAACAATAGAAGATATTATAAATGTTTTAAACCACATAAATCTTTCCACTCAAATACTGTTAGTTATTTGCCTCACTTTGTTTTTGAATTAATATGTCATGATAACGAGTCCAACAGCTTGAGATGGTTAAATAGTAAAATAAGCATCAATGTGGCTATGCATCATGAAATACATAGTTACTTTCATTAAGTGAGATACTATACTCCTTTGTACCCTACATTTTGAAATGTACCTGAATTTTGTGCAATAATAATGGTGAATAATTTGTGGGTTCTTATCACACTATGTTCTGTGATAAAAAAATCTTACAGTAATCACTTTCTTTATGTTCTCAGTAACTCTGATATTGCTTCCTTTTATATGCAGTCAAGTCTGCCCTGGGATGAAACAGTCATAATGAGATTTAGTAAACAAAAACAAAACAAAAAGAATATTTTCATTCTGTTATCTATGTGTCTATCTCTTCTAGGGGAAATGGAAGATATTTTAATTTATATTGCTAGTGGGTCTTTATGGAAATGTCTTAAAAATCTAAGTCAAACTTTGACACTATCTTTTCCAAAACTTTTCTCAGTTGTATAAGCAGCAATTACTACTTTCTGTTTATCATGTATCTATTTCCTTGTAATTTTGAAAAAGGTTTCAGGGTCTATTTGAATCATTTGTTGGACTGTGATTGCTGAACAGCTCATCATTCCTATAAATTACAATCTACATACCTGTAACTCTTGTCAGAAAATATATTGATTACAATTAACATTCCAGTGACATTTAAGACATTATGATTAATTAGTCTTTTTGTTTTGTTTTGTTTTAGTACAGAAAGCTGTGGTGTGGAGTTGTTTGCCTGGATGGGGAAGACCTTGGCCTTTTCAGGAGATTCTTTGGATTTTCCTAAGGCCTAGGGATGGCTGATCATCTCACATTTATAATGACCATCTCCAGCATCACTCCCTAACCTCTTATCCTGTATGATTGTTCTTTGTTTTTTTTTGTGAGCAGCTAACATACACTACACATGTCTTTCCTCTCTATTGGATCTGGATAAGCTCCAAGAGGATAGTCTGTGTTTAGCTCAATGCTACATCTCTAACCTCCAGTGTGTAAGCTGAGGTGTTCCTGTGACAACTGGGAATGGACCGAGGTCATGAAATCACTCTGATTGGAAGTGTTGCTTGTACACAAGCTGTAAGCTTAAACAAATCACTTAATCTCTTTAAAAAGTCAGTTACATTTTAGACAAAATGTAGATAGATATTCGCATATGCATGTAAACTATGACAATTTAATGAGTTCATACAAAACATTTGGTTAATACATTGCTTTAGTTTGATAACACAATACAATTGATACTTTTTTAAATGAAAATATTTTTCTACACATATACAAAAAGATTGAACAATAAAATTTTAAGAGTTTTGAAAGATGAATTTTATTATTTTGTTGTAACAGTGCTACACTATTACAATGGTAATAAGAAAAATAATGCTCTTTCTCTGTATATAAAATGGCTGGCAGTAAATACAAAAAATCTCTGTCCATTTTGTCTGTATTCATCTGCCTGAAAGACCACAACTTTGTCATTGTTCCCAGTAGTGAAAATATTTTTCTTTGGTTATTAACATCAGAAAGAGAGGTTTGCATGGCATAAGCAGCCACAAAAGTTTAGTATAAACAGTGAATAGCAATTATCATAATAATTATATAATTTATGTGGCATTTTTTGTCCTCTAGCACCCATTCTTTATCTTATAGTCACAACTTCACACAAGTTCAGTATGACTTATCAAACCACTAGTACAATTTAAGAATAAAATACTTAGCCTACATTATTTGATGTTTTAAAAGACTCCATATATCCTTACAATGCATAACCGAATGCTTAAGAGCAGAGAAAATCTGGGACAATACAATACATAATTTAATATGCTTCTGTTAATAACTGCATGACTCTTGGAAAAGTACTTGGCATTTTCAAGAGAGTTTTTTTTTTATTTAAAAGTGATAAAAGTAATAATCATATTTATCTCATAGTGAGATGTGAGGATTCAGGACTTAATATTGGAATCAGTAATGTCAGTACCTGTCTGTGATGCAGGCTGTCTAGCTCTCTAGTACATAAACCAAATTCAGCTTCCTGAGAGGATAAACCACTCCCCAGCAAGTTTTCACTTAACCACAGAAAGGCTTTTGATGTGGCCTCCTGACTCATTGGCTTTAAGTCAATATCATTTTCTTTACAAGTGGTGACATTCTCCTAGGACAGAAAAATCAACATTTTTAGTCTCTTGCTTTAAATAATGGACTAAGGCCAAGTTTCAGCATCTATCCAGTTTGAATTTGTTTTCAAGTCTTTGAAAAATGCTGATGTTATAAGCCCCACAATATCAGAATACTTAGAATTGTTCTTCTTTTATTCCAGACTCCGCAATGGCTGTAATTATTCTGTTGTAATCCAACTTAAGATAGATTCTCTGTCTAATGTTCTATCCATAACCCATTATGTCAGCTATGATGTTATTATGTAGACTCACCTGAAAGTGTCAGAAACCAAGCACTCTTTTTTTTTTTTTTCTTTTGAGACAGGGTCTCGCTTTGTAGTTCAGGCTGGCCCTTAGCTCACGATGTAGCCCAGGCAAGCCTCAAACTCAGCAATCCTCCTGCCTCTGCCTCCCAAGTGCTGGGAATACAGGCTTGAGCCACCATGCCCAGCATTGTGGTATGTGATATTGATTGCTGATGGGCATGAGTCACCACGCCCAGCATTCTATGTGGTCATCAGGGTTGAACTCAGGACCTTGAGCTTGCCAGGCAGGCACTGGAACCACTGAGCTAAATCTCTGGCCCACCAAGCACTCTTTAGTGAAATCAAGGAAATAACTTTTCAAGAGCTCAATGTCACTTCCCTATTATTTCAAGATTTAACAAATTGTTTGCTACACAGCAATGGACTGAAATACTTCATATTAAAAGTGATAGC
>PVIC010037223.1:0-18190 GCA_004025085.1 Thryonomys swinderianus
AAAAAAAAAAAGAAAGAAACTAGACCTTGACCTCTTTTTGGCTTTGTTACATGGATGTCTAAGGTGTACAGATCTTAGAAGGACCTTCTTCCTTTCAGTAATTTATATAAGGTTGAAGAGATTTCACTAAAGGCTTTCAGAATTAAATTTAAATCTAAAGTCTTCACTCTTTAAGTTTATTTCCTTATCTTCACATGTTAGGACTGGACCTTCCCAGTGATCTTTATTTTGTTGTGGCTGATAAAGTAGGTCAGCTGTAGTTCTAATCTTTGTGGGTAACGTTCCCTTTTCCAATTTCCTTTAAAATCTCTTGGCAGTAGGTGTTCTGCCATTTCACTGTGATGTGTATATGTAACCAGCTGTGTGGCTGTTGTTTGTTTGCTTTTATTTTTATACTATATGGTGTTTTCTGGGCTTCTTTCTTTTTTTAATTGAATTCTTTATTGGTACATTTTATATAATCTCACAATCATACATAACATTGGGGAATTAGTACCAGTATACGACACAAGTTAATTCTCATTTTTACCCACATCCCTCCCCACCCACACCTCCCCACCCCCTATATACATGTTCTTTTCTTTTCTTTCAGAATCATATTTATTCCTTCCTCTCATTACGTTGCCCTCTTCCACTTGTTTTAAAAAATTCTCATTATGTCATTATATATTTCCTCTTCTCCATCCTTTCTGTTTTCTCCTACTTGGATTTCGATTAGATGCTATACTTTCCCAATCTCTTTGTCCTGTTTCTTAACTGCCCCCATAATCTCTTTTGACTTGTCTCCCAGTTCCTTGATTCTTCTTCATTTGTGCCTCATCTGCACTGAAGCCTGTCCATTGAGTTTTTAAACCACTTAGTAAAGTTTTATAGTAGACTTGGATTACTTTTAATCTCTTCAAGTAATTAATATCCTTTTTCTTGAGGATTGTCTTGAGACTCTTCAATCTCTCTGAACACAGTAATAGTCCTAAAAAGAGAAAAGCCACATAAATTTATTGTATAATGAACTGAATTTTATATGGCAAACACAACTCAAATGTATGAGAAAATTTGTGAGTCACCCCAGAACTCTCTTCATGTGTTCTTCATCTTATAATCTCTCCCTTTGCTGGAATACCCAGTATACTGTTCCTTTTAGTCATACTTCCTTGAATAACTTTTCATACTTTATCACTGAGTATGTATTTCTAGAAAGTAGAGATTGGTTTTGTGCATATTCAAAAATTTGATGTATTTTTAAGTGTCTCTCTCTAGATGATTTCTGATTGTTCATTTCTTCCATTTCCTTATAAATGATCTGGTACAGAACTTGAACTATTTTACCTAGGTCATTTCCCAAAATTTGAAATTTCTGAAGCTTACTTTTTGTGCAATCCAACTTTTCTGTTTTCTGTGTTTCCTGCGAATTAGCAGCTAGTCACGGAAACTTGATGGTTCTGATTCAAAGGCTTGGTGGAGATATATGGTGAAGGAAGATTGGCTAGATTACAGAAGGCAGGAACAATCCAGCTGAGTCATTTTGTAATTTCAGCATTGGATGATGCTGAAGGGTTACTTCTCTTTTTTGATGGTTGTACAGTGTTGATTGCATTTATTTCTGGTGGCAGATCTGGTTATTTAAGACAAATTTGTGCCCTTAAAATTTGTAGGCTAAATGATTTCAGTGGATTAAACCTAGAGTTTATAGGTCTATGCTCTTTTTTTCCATTTTCACTGTAGAATTTATTCTCTTGCCTCTTCTGTAGTTTCTGGAGATACATTCCTTTTTGCTCATGGCCTCTTCTTCCATCTTCAAAGAAAGCAACTAAGCAACTTCAAACTTCTGCTTCTGTTTTTGTCCCATCTTCTGTTTCTGTCACCCCCAGCTTCTCTCCTGTGAGGACTTTTGACACTATACCCTGTCCTAACATAGATGATAACCCAGATGATCTTCCCATGTCCAGACATTTTTTGAGGTGCCAGGGGATCAAACTCAGTGTCTTCCACATGCCAGTGTCTGCCTGTGCTCCTGAGCTACACTCCACCCTTTAAAGATGTCAGCAAAGTCCCTTTATCTCCCAGACAGGGTAGCATTCCTGGATTTAAGATGCTAAAAATGTAGGTGGCTACTATTCAGCTCAGGACGTTGGTATTCTAATATTATTTCCTCTTTACCGCTCAGTCAAAGTGTTTTGACAGAGAGGCATAATCTGCCATCTACTACCTGATTACCCGAGATAATGATTACACAGACAATGAAGAGTCAGTGCTTGATTTTTTCCCTCTATATACCAGTTTTCAATGTAATGAATGGGTTCTGCATAATGCCAGGAAAGTGATCACATTTTTAAAATGTCATCATGAAATCATAGGTTTGAACATACTTGGATTTTAGTCCGACTCATTATTATTATTGACGTTCAACTTGCCCTGTCTTTGCCCATGTGAGTCTATGATTCCAGCTTGTTAGTGCAGCCCCAGTGGTCTCGGACAGCTCTGTCGCTTCTGATACATTCCAGGTTCTTCATGTGTATTTCCTACCCCAGAATGAGAATTAGCACTGTCTTCAAGAATCCCTAGTTTATTTTAGATAAATGGTGTTTCAATATAAAATGTTGGGCCTTAGGGATACTCCTTGCTACTGGATTAGTTTATTATTTCTAGGAAGCATATTATAATGTAATATGATGAAATAGTCCATGTATTCCTGTTGATATTTCTAATGCTACATCAAGATTTCTGAGAGTTTATTTAACCTTGTCTGTGTTACATCAGTTAAGTTCTCTCTTCCATTCTAAGAAATGTCATTTTCAAGGATATAAGGGATGGCACAATTAGAATATACTATAATATCTCATTTGTTTGATCCAATTTTAAAAACAGCAGTCTATACTTATAATAGTAATATCATTTCTGTTATTGTTACTGAAAAACATGAAAAATTTGTGTATGCCTTGTCTCCCCTTCTTTTTCCCAAGTTTATTTAGATAAAATTTACATTCAGTGAAATCCATTTCAGGTATGTACATCTGTGAATTTTGACAAACATGTAATGGGCTTCTATTGTCAATAGCTGTGCTATATATACATTGCTAGAGCATGTAGTCATTCCATAATAATCTGTCCCCCTATTTGTCCTCATTTTGCTTTAGTTCTATTTGTCTTAGTAGCTATTTATTTAGTGCTCACTAGTAGTCATTATGCCATTGATCCTCTAGTTATTGTAGTTGTCTGAAGCTCATTGTACAGTAGATTGCTCAAGAAGGGCTTATGGGAACAATATTTCTTGAGTTCTTATGCTTTGATAAGTTCGCATATGCCCTTTGTACTTAAAAATCAATTTTTTGCTGGATATAAAATCCTTGGTGTTCTCTTTCCTTGAGTATCTTAAATTTACTTCACAATTCTCTTGGCTTCCAAAGCCTTCTAATAATCTCATTTTCTTTCCCTTAAAGTCACACACTCTTTTTTTTTTTTTTTTTGTTATATACTGAAGCATTTTCAAGTGTCATATGCTTGAATGTGTGTGGGTGCTCATTGTTCTGGGTCTGTGCTGCATGGGTACAGTCTGCTCCCTCAGGATGTGCTTTCGAACACTTTTTAATTTCAGGGATTTTTTTTCTTATTTCCTATGCACTTACTTTATTTGTATTATAGAGGAGATAATTAAATTTATTTTAACTGCTATATAAGAACATAGGATTTCTTCTGTTTCCTTGCTTTGGTCTTTTATCTTCACAAATTCGTGTGTGTTCAGCCTTCCTTTCTTTCATTCTCCTTTGTCCCTTCATTTCTTTTTTATACATTTTACTTTTTGAATTGTGCTGGAGTATATGTCATGGTTTTAATCTTAAGTGTCTCCCGCAAGCTCCTGTGTGGAAGCCAGGTCCGGTGCCGAGGGTGGAGATGTGGGGCCTTTGGGAGATGAGTGAATCTTACATGCTCCACCCTCTCCAGTGGGCTCACCCGTCTGGGGACTCATCACTGAATGGCTTCTGGGGAGGTGTCTGTTACAATTCCTTTCTCTCCCTGCTTTCCAGCCATCATGAGGTGGGCAGCTTTGCTCTCCTCTGTGCCCCTGTCCGTGCTGCACAATTCCACCACAGGAGCCAGTGAACCACAGACCAAAACTGCTGAAACCTGGAGTCCAAATAAACCTTTCCTCCTCTACATTATCTATCTCAAGTGTTTTGCTCCCATATACCCACAGTTCCCCTCCTGATTGTGTAGCTACAGCTCATTGCACGTGCCTCGTCTCATGAACCAAAGGTCCTACTTCTTATTGTTAGACCAAGAAAAGATTATAACTCAAAATATATTTTCTAATAAATGAGTGTTACTATTACACTAATGTAAATTTGAAAAATTTTAAAATCAAACCGTTGTAAGCCAGAGACCTGCCAACGTCAGCAACCACGCAAAGTAAGGCTGGGAACCTCTCCCAGCTTGGTGCTCAAATCCAGAGTGGCACCGGAGGGCCTCTAGTGAGGCTTAAGGGAGCCAGACCTGACCCCAGAGTGCGGGGAGAGTGACAGGGGAGGATGCAACACACTGCTCAGCTTTCTCTCTTGCATGGGCCTTGGCTGCAGAGGACTCGTCCTAGTTTCTGCTCTGGAATCAGACTGTCCGGCTTTGCATCCTGGTTCCCTCCTTATATGTTTTGGGGATATAACTTAATCTCTCAGATCTACTTCTCTCACTTTTGAAGGGGACAAAAAATAGTATATGTCTCCATGGGATGGTCCAGAGATTATACATGACAAAGCCATTAATACATTGCCTGGCACATTTATAACCCTGCAAAAGAAAAAAAAAACTGCAGTCTCCTCAAAGTGAAATGTCTCGTGGCATTTTTTCTTCTTTTCAATGAGTCACATATCCCGCCCACCCCATTTGCCTTTATTCTGAAGATCACTATTGCTTTGTATGGTTCTTCTTTACCATCATGCAAATGCTAAAGCAAAATTAGTAGCTTAGAAGGGGAAACAATTTGGAGCTGCAAGGACAGAGGGCTTTCTGAGTGAATGGACGTGGTGAACTGCAGGGACCAAGATCTCATAAAAGTGACAGTGCTCACGTCAGACGAGAGAGCTGTGGCTGAGGGCGAGGAGGGGTGACACAGAGTGCTGTGCACTTGAGAGTCTGAGTTGCTTGTGGAGTAGCTGGATAATGAAGTCTCGTATTTGCTGCGCCATTGATTGCAGGGTTGTGCAAACAGTAAGGCTGCGTGGAGTACAGAGAACTGACCAGTCCATTTTTATTTGGGTTTTGGGGGCTCCTGAAGTTTACTTCTGGCTCCTCTTATGTTCTCCCCTCAACTATTGAGGTCCAGAGCTTTGGGGGGTGGTACTGTCATGACAGCCCTGAGGAGCAAGACAAGTTCTTCCAAATTTTTCCCATGTCTCCATCAAAACTCATCTATTCTATAACCTGTTCTTTCTGTATTGTATCTGCTTTGCTTTTGTGATAGGCATATCCATTCTAAAAAGAGATGTGGTGATGGATTTATTCTTTTTCCATCTAGAAATGTTCCAATGAGAGTTTTCTAGAAAAGCTCCTGGCTCCAGCCCAAAGATGCCTGTTGACTCCATCCAATATGCTAAATGCACTGTAATGCTGGGGAAGAGAATGTGGAGAAACTTGACTGTTCATACTGTGTTGATGGGAGCAGGAAATGGTATGGTCCCTCCAAAAATTCATTTGGCACATTCCTGAGATACTGTATATGCAGTTAGCCTTATGAACTGGCAGTTATATTCCTTGACATTTCTCTGAATAAAGAAAAATTTCTTATTTACACAGAAACCTACACACAAATGTTCATAGTATTTGTATTCATATCTACAAACTGGAAACAACCCAGACGTCCTCCAGTGAATGAAAACAAAATGTTGTATGTCTGTCCATGCCATGGAATATTATTCAGCAATGAGAAAGAGCCACTGACGCATGGAACAGCTTGGAGGAATTGCCAAAGAACTATACTGCGTGGAAAAAAAAAAATCAGGCTCACAAGGTACACACTGTGTAATTTCATTTAGATAACATTCTTTAAGTGGCAAACGTATAGAAATGGAAATCTAAGTGGCAGCCGGGGTTGGGGTTAGAAGAAAGTGGACAACCAGGGAAGTAAGAGGGGTCCTTGTGCTGGTGGAAACGTTCTGTGTCTTGACTATATTAGTGACCACGTGGTATTGTTTTAGAGTTTCACAAGACCTTACCATTGGCAGAAGCAGGGCAACGAGCACATGGACTTTCTCTTAATTCTTACAACTGCCTGTGAACCTCATCTACAGATTGCAAGTAAAAGAAAAGGCTAATTCACGTCAAGTCCTCAGGACAGTAACTGGAGCGAGGCCACGCTCACGGTGTTAGTTGTCATCAGGACTCATTTGTCGTTTCTGTTGGGCAGAACAATCACCGCACCTGTGGTCCGAGGGCAGCGAGTGTGAGGCAGGCCGACTGACCTCTGCCGAGGTTGGAGGAAGCTTCTCTACCATCCTGGAGCCTTCCCGACTTGGCAAGGAGCCCTCCGCCCTTCCATTCAGCTGCTTCCTGGCCTCCGAAGGACTTGGCACCCTTTCAGGACCAATGTTGGCTTCTCAGAGGGACATAGATCTCCAGGAATCCTGTCTTCCCGTGATCTGCTTTCTTGAGACCGGTAGCTCTAAAGTTCATGTAGCTTTTGGAAAAGAATTATCCTCCCGGTTTTATTGGGAAGGAATTAAGCAGGGCCCAGGACCTCACTGGCTTCCAGCTGAGCACAGATTATACAGAAGTCCTAGATTTGTGGGTGGCGGAGACTTCAGGCTCCTTCAAGCTGTCCTGCAACCACAGCTCCCTACAGTTTTCTCTAAGGTTTTCCGGGTGCTTGTCGGCCTTTTTTCCAGATTGCCACTGTGATGCCGTGACCCCACAGCCCTTCCTGCCACCCATCTGGATACCATTAGATGTTCCCAGTTGCCCCTGAGACCTTTCTTACCAAAGTCCTCAGCCCGCAGTCATGGGTCCATACAGTTTCGTGGTTCTGGATGGAAGGGTTGTCGCACATCCCACAGGGTATGAGGCATTTGCAAAGAGAGCAGAAATTTTGGTTGCCAAAGTGAAGAGCCACCATCATCTCTCCCACAGTGTAGCTGGTAACTAGAAAAACAGCATCGCGCCTTCTTTCTTCCCGTCTGTGGCATGGCTGCATGTGTGCCTCCCTGCAGATTTTTATCTCGGTTGTAACCGTGCTGTGACATGATTAAAAACCATGAAGGCTCAGCTCCCATGAGCAGAATGTTGCGCTGACATTAAGTTTAGGTACTAAGCAAGATGATGTGACACCTATTTAATAAGCATCTTGTCCCCATGCCGCAGGTTCATTAGGCTCATGGTGCCTCCCCCATACACCTGCACAGATGAAGGCCGGTACTCTGTCCAGACAAGAGATCATGTGCTCCTGGACTGAAGGTGGTGCATCTTGGAAAGGGCCTGAGGTGCGGCCCCATCGCCATCTTTGCTGAGGAAGTGTTTTTTTCTGGATTCCCATGTGAGTCTGCTGCTTCCTTCCCTCCAGCTCCTCCCAGGACTAACACCACCAGGGTGCGAACTGTCAACTCTCCCATCCAGCCTCTATTTATAACCTTCCTTAAGAACTGTACTGAAACGAAGACTTACATTTGCTTTACCCTGGCCTTTCTCCAAAATTAGCAAAATTTTATTCTGCTATTGGACAATTGCCTGCATGTGTGGGTTTCTAATTCTGTATTTCACATTCCACCCCAGGATTCACTTTCTAAGGTGTCTAGAAAGGAAAATTTTAACTATTAGGAATCTCTTTCTCTCAGACCCTGAAAGGAGAGATCTGGTCCTGCTTTAGCTGTGTCACTGTCTCTGCAAACTTGGACATGTTGCTGACGTGTCTGCACTTCCAAGGGCACGAACTCTAGCTTGGGGACCTGGCTTTTGTTCTCAAGTTGGGGATGCTGTGCGTTCAGTCCCTGGCATATGTTAGATGCTCAGCAGTTGTGGATTCTAATCATCCATCGTAACTCAGAGGAAAATAGAGATATGGCAGCCAAAACCCCACGATTGTCCCTGACAAGTACAGCCTCGATGTTTACCAAGGTTGCCTTGTTCCCTGGAATTCAGATGAGCGTGGCTGCACCCATGCCTGACATGCAGTCAGAGCCTGAGTCCCTTCACGTCTCTATGACGCAGATCAGCTCTCAGCCTTTTCTGGCCTCTGTCTTTGTGTCTCTCCTTTCATAACATCAAATCAATTTGGGGCTTACTTGGCTATCCTTAAGCACCAGCCACAAAAGGTAGAAACAGCATTTGTCCAGACCTCTCCTGAGACAATGTTATTGTTGTCAGTAAAGCTTTAAGGCAACAGACGCAGTTTACTCGGCAATTCCCCCATGCCCAGCCTCAAATATTAGACATACGTTTTCCTAAGAAAAGCCCGCTGAGCACCTTGCTGTTGGGAACTTATCACTGTTTAAATTTCTCCATGGATGCCACTGCCCATTATTCATGGTTCTCCCTTCTCACCTCTTTCTTCTTACCTCAGCCATCCCTTTTTTCGGTCCCACAAATTCCTGTTAGCCCAGCAAAGAGAGCTTCTATCAGTGGAGTGATCTCCTTCCACAGATGACCTTAACACGCTTAAAAGTAGCTCAAGGCACTTTCTTTTTAGTATATGTGCTGCCGAAGCGAGCACACAAGGCACTTTCTTAAAGAAAGTTTTTATCCGAAGAAGATCTCCGGTGCTAGCTGTTGAAATGAACTTTTACATTCTGCAGTACGTGGAAACTCAGAAACTCTGGGTCAGGGCCTCCACACAGGTTCTCTAGGTTGTTCACTGGATGGGAAGAGACGTAGGGACCAAAGGGTACTTTCTTCTGAGTGACTGAGATGTAAATAAATTTTTCTAGGTTTCTACCAGAGTGGAAGGGGTGGTCGGGAGGGTGGTAATTTCTGCTAATTCATTTGTCCATTGGTAGCACCACTCTCTAATTATCAAAAAGATATTATACGGGTTTGCAGGGGCCTTGCTTAAAGCATTCACAATCAAATTGGATGTATCAGAGCTCTGAACTGCAGCAATACAGTGTCAGCAGCTGAGTGGGAACAGCAACAGGGCTGTGTTGTTTTGAGGGAAAGACATCTGCAGTCCTCCCCAAGCTGTCGCTGGGAGGTATCATTTGCATATTAAACAAATATTTAAAATTAGTCATGCAGCAAACAATCAGAAGCTGGCATCACACACATCGCTCCTTCAAAGCAACAGCAGGGACTTAAATGTAGGTGTACACAATCGGATTAGGGTGGCGTGACTCAAGCTGGGATCGGTTCTGTGACCGGTGGGCTTGTCAGGTAAGACCAGGAAAAAAAAATAGAGTGGAATAGAGTGGAATGGAATAGAATAGAAATCTCTCTCATACTTACAACTTCTCAGCAAAGTTTGAGGGTTAAAGGCATTTAGGATGGTGGCTGGCCACGAGAGGAGCTCAATAATGTTAGCTACCGTTATTCCCAGGGAGGCAGCTGAGAAATTTACAAACTGACCCACCAGAATGGACACCTGTAGACAATCATCATAGCCATTTTCAGCTCTGTTTTCATCACTTGATCAAAATGTATTATCATTTGTGTCATATCGTAATGATTTCTGAGCAGGCTGAGAGATCTACATGTTTTATTTAATCCTTTTCAGACTCTCATCTGGTAGGGAATAGCATTAGCCACAGGTTACACATCAGGAAACTGAGGCACAGAGGAGCTATGCACAGTGGCCAAAGTCACTGGAAGCAGAGCTCACGTCTTTGATCACTCTGCCACACTTTTCTCCCTTTCAAAGCTGGTCAAGGTACTATGTAAGGACATTCATACCTTCTTTCACTTAACACTCATTGGGCCTGGATAGGTAAGCATTTTAGCCATTTTGTGCTTTCCTCTATTTTCTAATTGTCCGATAGCAGTTTTAAGATCTTTACATTGAAAAAGAGTGATAAATAAAACAAAATGTTGGTTAAATTTAAAGGCGGATGTAAATGGAAGCCTCCCACCTAGCCAGAGGACTACTGAGCTGTGTCACTAACTGGAATATTTTCTTAGGCACAAACACTGCGTGGCCATTAGTTCATTTCTTCTACATAGGGAATCAGGGGTGGTGCATAAACATATCTGAGTAAGGTTGGACATCCCAGAGGGAAATGGTTGCAGGGAGTATGCTTCACCACCCCCCCCCCGCCCACCCAGTCATGCAAAGTCCACAGCTTTTCACACTGGCTTTGTGTTCAGGAGTAACCTCTTCTCTAGGCAAAACAGTTAGCAGCCTGCTCTCCTGGTTAGAAGCAGCTGTTGATTCCTTCTTTAGCTAGAAATATATGTTTTGTGTGGATAAAGAGACTATAAGGAAGATAGAGAGTGCCTGTTGAAGATGAAATGTGGATTCTTGTAGTAAGATGTAGTGACTGATGAGAGCTGAGGTGAACCCCAGGAACCCTCCTTCCTGTAAGGCACCAGAAAGGGTTCAGTTGAAGGTTCTCCTATTTTGCTTGCACTTAAAGTAGGTGGAGGGATTAGGGTGGAACATACATGGCACTTTCTCCAGGCCAGGTCTGAACTAAGCATTTCAGAAACATGTTCTCATGTTATGTTTACAACTATCATCAACAGTATCATTTCATAGACAAATAAACCAATGCTGAGAATTTAAATCAGTGACAAACCAGAGTTCTGAACTGGGCCCGCCACACTCGAAGGCCTGCCCTCTTGACCAGCATGCCAACAATTGCAGAACTGGCTCTATCTACTGGTCATATCTCAGTCACTATACACTTCTGTTAAAATGTATGTGACTATCTGTGCTTTGGTAATACAGAATCAGAACTTAGATCTCAGACCCAGAGTTTTAAAAAATTTAATTTATTGGTACATTATATATTCACATCACAATTACACTCCACATTGAGAATTTGTACCAGTATATGACATGACTTAATTCTCAGTTTTCCCCTTCCCCTACCCACTTTACAACCTCCCATCCTTATATATAGAAGCCTTGTTTCCCTTTTTTTAGCCATCATTTTTTCTTTCCCCTCATTATTTACCCCTAAATCCCATTTCCCTTTGAATATTTACTATTTCATAATATCGATCATGCATTCTAGAACACATTTACAACTTCAGTTTCTCATACTAGAGAAAAGATATGATATTTACACATCTGTGATGTATTTATTTCATTTATGAGTATATCCTTAAGGTATATCTATTTGAGTATAAATGACTCAACCTCATCATTCTTTATGGCAGAGTAATACTCCATTTTATTTTTTAAAAACCCATATCTTCTTTATTCCCTTTAGAGTAGATGGGCATTTGGGTTGTTTCCAAGATTTAGCTGTCATGCATTGAGCTGCTATAAACATGGGTACACATGTGTTGCTGTGATATGAATCTTGTAATTCTATGTGTATATCCCCAGCAGGGGAATAGCAGGTCAGAGCCAGAGTTTTTAACTGTGTGGTCCAGGTGGTTTCTGATGCAGGCAGAGTTTTTTGTTTTGTTTTGTTTTGTTGGTGGTACCAGGGATCGAACTCTGACCCTTGTGCTTCCAAGGTAGGTGGGGTACCACTTGAGTTAAATCCCCAGCCCAAGTGTCTTCATTCTGATTGGTACACACCTGTTCTCCAAGAGTCACCCACGCTACCCTGGTCTCTCATCCAAGAGTTTCCACACTCCAGAAAGTAGAGGGTCTTTGCCCAGTTTGCTGAGCCTGTAGGGGTCTACTCTAGTGCTCCAGTGACCATCTGTTCTGATTTGTGGTGTTCATATCATACCTGTTATGGAAGATCTTGACACTCACCCTGAGTGTGAGTACAATTTCTCATCAGGTCATCAGCTCTGAAATATAGATGTGATGGTCCAACAAAGGCCCAAGGTAGAATTGTATGTCCATCAGTTTAAGTTTCTTTTTTAATTTGACTGTATGGATTTGGTTTTCATGTATGTTACAGGAGCGGGTCTGTCTTCCTGGGCCCGCAGGTGAGGGTCAGACTCAGAGCTGATCCCGAGAGGCCGAATATCAGCGTGGACTTGAGAAGGCTGGAGCAGCATAAGGGCCCCAAGCTTTGAGGGACTTAGGTAGCAGCAATATGGCCACAACAGAATATGGAGACAGAAGTCAGCAGATGCCAACTCCTCAAAGAGATATTTGCTCAATGTGAGGTGAATGAACATAACAGGAGAATTGTACTTCAGCTCATTTTTCACATAATCTAAAGAGAAGAAGGGACCCATGGTGGAAGCATGTCAGTTCCAATTCTCTGTTAGCCACATCATGTGGCAAAGGAAGAAATCCATTAGGCCAAATAAACGTCACCGAAGCCAGACATTATTGGCTCCCTGGATTCCACAGATACTGTAGAGACAGTTCTTCCCTTAGTAGAGAAATCCTGGCCAGAAGTTTTCAATGGAATGTATTTCACAACCTCAAACATGTTTGAAGCAGGGAAATATTTTGACACTCTCTTCCAATAATAGATAATGCAGAATAATCTCTCAGGTAAATCAGCAGTGTGGAACAGTTTGTTTCATCAGACAAAGGCTATTTCTCCCCTGCTCCTACCTCTCCTTTCTGGAACGTCTGTATCATTTCCCATGCTGCTCTCAGTGCTTCAGAAAAGTAATAAGAAATTTAGAGTAATATACCGTAAATGTGTTTGTGGCAGAGAGCCGTGTCCCATGCTGCTGGCATGCCTACCAGCTTCCTTGGCACCAACACAAGTTCACTGATCGCAGTGTTGCAGTGGAATCACAGGACGCATAACTAATTAACCCCTGATTATGGCAAAATAAAGTTTATAATAAAGGGGAACATGCCAATGCTGCATTTGGGAGACATAGAGGGAAAAGAAAAAGTAAAACTGTGACTGAGCCAAGCCAGAGCATGAGGAAGAAATCAGGGCAGAATGCAAACAGACGACCAGAGGACTCCCTGCTGCTCGGCAACAGCATTTCCAACTTGAGGTCAACTTTGAAACTAATCCCTCCAACCTGCCCATCCGACAGCTTCCTGGAGGGAAATGTGAATGTAATGCCAATTTTTTTTTAATGCAGGAATGAATTGTAAGGCAGCTTTGGGGGTGACAGCCTCGAGTCCCCAAAGAAATGCAGCTCTGCTAGAGAAGGGTGTTGATGTCCTATATTTCTTGATTCCCCCATTTTGATTTCCATTCCTCAGTGGAAAAAATAAGACCATCAAGCGTTTTGGCGGGGAAGTCTTTCCATTCCTTGTTGCAGAAATGAGCTCAGTGTTTTCATCTTCTTTCCACAGCAGAGGGCTGTTGCTAGAGAATAAAGTCACAGGGCTTACTGATGTCTTAGAGATAACTTGAAGAGATTTATCAGCAAGGAGCCGTCCCTAAGTGTCCAGAGAAACTGATATAAACAGAGATATTAACTAAAGATAAGAGGTAGTGCCAAAGAACCTGTTGTTGTTCACAGAAACAATAACAGATCTGGTTGTCTGTCTGGCTTCAGCAAAGCATTTTTAGGGTGGCAGATGTGGGTTTAAATCCCATGTTGGTCCCTCCTTGCTGAGAGATGCTAGACAAGTTCTTTACTTCATGTGGGTCTCGGTGGTTTCACCTGTGAAATAGGGATGACAAGGGTGCTCTGCAGTCCTCAGATTAGAAGATAAAAAACAAGATTCTCTTCAATTCAGCTTACGTGTTGTCACCTCCCCTGATGTAACCCTGGAAATACACAGATCTCACAAAGCTAACGCTTGGTCAGCTTCTGGCATATACAAGAAGTGACGCACAGGAAGTTGGGCGAAGGTAGATATGACACAGTCCCATCCACAAGTGTAGGCTTCTTCTCTCAGGTGACATTTGATCACACAACATACCGACCTCTAGATTTTCCAGGATTCCAAAACAGAGGCTTCATGTGTATCAAAAGATGCACACAAGTTCCGGAGCCAAGAGAGAGTGACTTAGAGTATTGGATGTCTTTGCCCATTGGTCAAGATGTCCTGGAACTTTGTCATCTTCATCATTATTGTCATCCTCATTAGCAAAGTGGTGATTACGAGGGACATCAAAATAGGCCGCCCTGAAGTGTCCTCCTTTAGCATGTTTTAAGAGGGCCACTCAGAGGGGCTGTTGATGGGTGCAGGGGTCACCCTGCAAACCCACCCTCTGGAGTGGGAGATATGTGCATCTATAATAGAAGTGAACAGCAGGTATAAAGAAACTTTCTCTGAAGTTCCCTTCCCCATCTGCCTATCCAGACCTTCCCAGAGATTGTCACAAGATGTCACATATTTTTCAGATACCTGTTATATGTGAGACTTTATCTATATGATAAGACAACCTGTGTTCATGGCACATTGTCCCTTTTTTCTTCTATAACTTCCTTTACCACTTTCCCCAGTAGTTTCAAGCCTCTGATTTCTTTCTGTAGCTCAAAATGCTATTTAAACTTCAACCATCTGGACCTTTCTTTGTGTCTCAAACTTCATGTGTGACTTCTGTATTTCTGAACATTAATAAATACATATACCTTTTCTCCTGTAAATCTAGCGTCAGTTTTTTTCATAAACTAAAATTATCGACGCTTCACAGGGCAAAAATGAACTTCCCTGTGATTCAAAGGATATACCTTCACCTGGCTTTTGGCTGGAGACTATTGCAAAGTCTTTAGTATGAAGAGAACTGGTGTTCAGATCTTCAGGAAAAGTTATATTTCTCAAAAATGAACACAGAATGAACATGAACATATTTTATATTTTCACAGTGAATTTTATAAGCAGAATCACCAGACCCATGCTTATTGAAATGAGAGTCTAAAATAGATACCTTTTTATACTCTGTGCACATTAGAAACATCTGGGGGATATAAAAATATAATGTCCAGGCCCCTCCCTGCCTTGGGATCCTGATTTAACTGGCCTGGGAAGCACCTCAGTCTTGTGTGGTATCACAGCTTCTAAGATGATTCTAATAGGCAGGTGTGGGGACCACTGCTCCAAAATAGTTGGCTTATGGGGTCTGGAAGGTACCAGATACTGATATTTATGAAGCCCTTTCTAACTCTGATGCTCAGTGACTGCTAACTACAGTGCCCCCGCCCCAGGAAAGATTGGGCATGGTTGGTTGCAAACTCAGATAGCAAAATGCATGTAGCAAGGATCCTTTAGCTCAAGAAGCTGTAAATACAGAAGGGCCATGCTAACTTTTTCGCTGGGAGCCTGCCTGGGCCAAGGCTCTGCTTTCTGATGCAAACAGAGGATTGTGCAGTTCTTTCAAGAAGTAACTGGAGAAATTGAGAAGGAGACACAGTCACTTTGACTTGCCTCGTGCTTCCTGTAATTAATAGCAAACAACAACAACAATAACAATAATAACGATAATGACTCTCACACAGCCAGCCTGACAGAAACCTTCGGAACCCAAACCGAACCACGTGTTGAGCTCCTTTTGTTAGAGCCATAGAAAGGTGGTCTGACAATCCCTCCAGAAATGAAAGAAAGTTAAGTATCAGCCAGAACTTCTAACGTCACACTCTTACTAGTTTGTAACCAGCCTAAGCACAACTTTGATGGCGGAATCTTAAGTGTTTTTTTCCTGTTGAGCTGTCTTAGAAATAGCCATGGCCCCTCAGTCTGCATCCATCAAGGCCTGGGAAAAGCACTACAACCCTTCCCCCCATGGGCCTCCATTTATTTCCACCATGCCTTGTATCCCTGGTGACCTCTACTGTCTCTTGTCTCTTCCCTCCTTTCCTTCTCCAGTGTGAAGAACACTGTCTCGCACCTTGCTTCCTTCTCTAGGGCAGACACTTACATTCCCTGTAAAACAAACAAAGCTTACTTTTAGGGCCTATAGTGGATTTAAGCTTGGTCGTAATTATTCTCTTCCCTAGGAGAGTTGGAATCCTAGCCTTCGCCTTATGGCTAATGATGTTCCCAGCCCTTGGCCTTGGCCTTAGCTCACTGAGCTGATTTACTCAGAGGTTATTAGAAGAGAAGACATGAGCAATGATTTGAAATATACTGACAGGGTTCGGCCTGCTTTCATTACTGCCCTCATAGCCCCACCTTGGCCTGAAGCCTGAAGAGTGAGTTAGAGATAGGTGGAGCTGCCCTGCCTGAAGGACACCGGAGCAGCACGCAGCCTAGTCCACCTTGTCCACCTTGGCTGGCCACACACTGTGCCCAGGATGTCAGTGTTTGTGCATTGGTGACATAGAATTATTGGGTCAGCTACTACCTACTGCAGGACCCTGTAGTCTAAATGCATAGCCTTGAGCTGTTAGGCTTTACATACTCTGACACAGGAAAACCTTCCTTTGGCACCTCTCACTATCCTCTAGGCTGGTATGTGCTCACCACACTGTCAGGCATGTTCCCCACTTCTGCTCTCTGCACCTGGCCTATGTGTTACTGTGTGGACATAGCGCTTGGCACTACCTCTGATTCTGCCTCCTGCCTGCCTTGTGCTTTGGTCTCTCTGCTTTGTTCATTGTGTTTCAGCATCTTTTGTGGAAACTGTGACTGCATACCCACTTTCCGAGCTTCAGACACAGATCCTACCTGACCTCTGCCACTTCTGTGCATGGGATCAAGTGTATTTCCACTTCCCCAATGTTCTCAGAAGCAGGAGATGAGCAAGAGATACAACTTAATATAACCTAGATCACAGACTCAGGAGCCCGGAGTATGATCTTAGATAAGCATTTTCAGCATCTCACTCTGTGACTACATAAAGCATGTGAGTAGTCAACCAAGAGTTCTTATTTGGGAAATCCATGAAAAGAGTTTCTCCTTGAAATATAGGTGTTGGTTTAATAATTTAGAGCTAATTTCTCAGTCTAACATATGCACATTCCTATAGTGTATGATTCTGTGCTAGCAGTTCCAAGAAGCCATGGAATAAGCATGGTGTAACTTTGTAAAATGTTCCTTTTACTTGACCTGAAGATATTAGAAATAGGGCTTTTATTTAGTAGAGGTAATCTTTTATCTTGTTAAGTTGAGAATTTCATTTATGGAAAAATATCACCCAAAGGCTTCATTATCCTTTGAGTTAAAAGTGAAGGCTTAAAGGTAAGGGGCTTCTGTAATATAAAATAAAAGTATGTTGTTATTTGTTTCAGAAAACTAAAACACCCAATTCAAATTTGCCTGAAAACAGAAAAGACATTCATTCTTGTACCTAAAAATCAGGAAGTTCTAGTCTCAAATGAGGCTTCATCTACTGGCTCAAATGACCCGAGGTTATTGTCTGTCCTCTTTGCTCTTTATAGTGTTTTACCTCACTCTCATTTTCAGTGGGTTGTCTCTTGCAAGATTTTGGCTCTCTTCTTGTGGTAATAAAATGGCTAAAATAGCTCATTTCCTACAGTGCACTGTCCAGGGAAGATGAACCTATATCTTCTGATATGTCTGTCTCCTGTTGCGGGATTTCTGCTCTTTCACTGGCCCAGTTGAAGCCCTGTGTTCAAATCAGAACCAACCATTTTGGCAAGGAAGGGGCGCACTGATTGGCTCAAACCTATTTGAGATAATTTCTGTAGCTGGTCAGTGAGGTTAACAGCCCAAACAACAAAACTGGCAACTGGGAATGGTATGTCCCACAATGAAAGATCAGGTTGTTGTTGATGGGCAAAGGGGACCACCTGGTCATCAGGGTGGTAACCCAATCATGTGTGATAGATGATTAAATAGCTTAATGGAGGGTAAAGAAATTAGAAGATAAATAATTATTTTTTCATCTAGTAGAAATAACTGTAATGAGATGAGAACATGTGATGTGAAAGTTGTATATATGTGTGTCTCAAAGGTTGCTAACTGTTCAGTGTGGTTATATTTTTTCTTTACTTTTCTTTTCTTTTTGTTTTTATTTTTTTTATACTGGGGATTGAACTTGGGACCTTGCATTTGTGAGGCAGGCACTGAAACCACTGTGCTAAATTCTTAGCCTTTTTTTTCCCTTGGTACTGGGGATCAAAACTAGGACCTTATACTTGCAAGTCAGGCACCAGAACCACTGACCTATATCCCTGGCCCATCACTGTGCTTATATTGTCCTAATATAAAGCTCCTTCTTATAGTGGGCTGCTAAATGATTAATAACTAATAAACATACATAAGTTTTACATAAACTTTACTGAATCTGAGGAAGTGTACAACAGACATTACAATAAC
>PVIC010037224.1:0-18183 GCA_004025085.1 Thryonomys swinderianus
AAAAAAAAAAAAAAATGACAAGGATAAGTCAATACCTGTCAGTTATAACCATTAATATGAGTGGTCTCAATTCATCAAAAAATAGATATAAACTCATAGAATGTATCAAGGAACAAATCCAGTAATATGCTACATACAAGAAACTCAGAAATTCATAGAGTAACAGTCAAAGAAAAGAGAACACCCAATACTGTCACACACACTATATAAAACTAACACTAACAGATATGAAAAATCAGATAAGCACTAATAGAATTGCAGTCATGGATCTCAGTATCCCACTGTCACAAATAGATTAACCAAGAAAAAAAAATTCAGAAAGGAACATCAGGACTGAACCAAACCTTAGGAAAAAAAAAAAAGAATTTAGTAGTTATCTGAAGAGTGTTTCACCCAACAAAAACGGAATACATATTCCTCTCAGTAGAACACCAGACTTTCTCCATAAGAGAGTATGTAGAATGCACTTTAGTAAATTCAAAGGAATTGAAATTATTCCATGCATAGTATGAAATCATAGTGCAATGATTTTGGAAAGAAATGGCTAAGGAAACCATAAAAACTACACAAATAACACCTTCCTGAGCAACAATGAATCACAGAAGAAATTAAAGCAGAAATTAGACATTTCTACAATTAAAAGATAACATCCATATGACACACTGGAACTTATGGAAAATCATGAAAACAGTTCTATGGGGGAAAATGATACTGTTGAATTCTTACATCAGAAAGACTGATTGAGCCTAAATAATCTAATATAAAATCTGAAGCTTCTCGAAAAAGAAGAGCAAATTAAACCCACAGCACATGTAAGCGAGTAAATTATCAAGATCAGATAGGAATGAATGCAGCTGACTAACAAACCGATACAAATTATCACTGAATAGAAAGACTTGGCTCTTTGAAAGATAAAATGAAATAGACAAATCCTTGTCCAACTTTATTGAGAAAAGTAAAGAAAAGGCTCAAATCCATGGAATTAGGAATGGAAAGGGTGGAGTCATGATGAATCTTGCAGAAATCCAGAAGATCATCTATACCTACCTTGAGAACCTGTACTCTAAATGGAAAACTCAGAAGAAACTGACAGATTCTTAGACACATAGGAACTACCAGTGCTAAATCAAGAGGTTATAAAAATTCTCAGTGACTCAGTATCAATTAATGAAGTTGAAGCAATACATGATTGAAAAGCTGCTAACAAAGAAATGCCCAGGTCTTGCCAGATTAAGTGCTGAATTTTACAAGAATTTTAGAGAATATCAAATGTAAATATTCTTCCAACTCCTCAATGAAATTAAAAGGGAAGCATATTAATTTTCCATCAATTTTGAAAGATAGTTTTGCAAGATACATCAATCTAGGTTGAAGGTTGTTTTTCTCCAACACTTGAAGCACTTCACTTTAGGCTCTCCTTGCCTTGAGTATTTGCATTGCAAAGTTTCCTATTACCATGATGGGCTTCCCTTTGTATTTGCTTTTTCTTTTTCACAATAGCATATCCATAAAAAAGGGTAAACTGGAGTAATTTTTAGGTAAATGGATGCACCTGAAGGTTGCAATATTAAGTGAAAAACCCAAAGTGAGAAACCTAAAGGGTAAATAAGGAACATAATGAAAGATACTGAGAAGAAGGAAGAACATGTTTATATAGAAAGTGGAAAGAAGGAAGGAAAAATGGAAGCAAAGCTTTTGTAAACAAAGAGGGGAATAAGGATTGAAAAGGAGGGCAATGAGGAAAAAAGATACATTACGTACAGATATCATTTTTTTTTGTTGTTTGTTCATTCATTCATTCATTCATTCATTCATTCATTGATGGTACCGGGGATTGAACTCCAGCCCTTGTGCTTCCAAGGTAGGTGTGGTACCACTTGAGCTAAATCCCTGGCCCTAGCTATCAATTTCTTATATACATGTCATCGATATGTATAACCAATATGTACTAATGAAATAATAAAGTCAAAAAGAGAAACAGTGATTACAGACACCTTGTCTTATTTAAAATCTGAGGTAAGACATTTATTCACTAGCAGTAATGATATATGTTCTAGGTTTTTGTTATTACTGTTTCTCAGGATGGGGGAGTTTCCTTGTATCTCACACTGTTGGAGAAAATCCCTTTAAATTCTAAATGTAAACTAGTTCTAAAAGTTTTACACATTTGTTATGTATTTAACATTTCAGTGCATTTATTTGAAAGATAATTTCCTTTTCTTTCTGTCAGCTACCATGGTAAATTATATTGGATATTTTCATAAGAAAAGTGAATTTTACATTCTTGGCTTACACCTAACTGGTCATGGTGAGGTATGCTTTTCATATTTTGGTAGATTTGCTTTGCTAGTACTTGAGTAAGGATTTTATATTAATGTTCATCAAGAACATTACAATTTTTTTTGAGTAATATTCATGTCAGGCTTTGCTATCAGGATTATAATTGCCCTTAAATATAAGTTGGGTTTCCTGTCTTTGCTCCAGCCACAGTTTTAGCATGCTATCAGTATAAAGGCAGGGCCATGCATAGTTTCTGGTGTTCTTCCAGTAGCAGCAAATCACAATCTTATACTTTAGTGGTAGCATCTATACAGCAGATAGACTTCCTCAGATTCTTTTGTTCTACCTCAAAACCAAGGAACAGCATGCACATCTCCGTCACAGAAATGATTCCTCTCAGATCCTGTTGCCTGTCTTTATCATCAGCACTGAGTGGTTCCCTTAGGTAAGGGTAGGAGTGCAGGGCTGTTGAGTATGCTTTGCCACTAAGTTTGATCATAATTGAACTTAGTACATAAAGATGTGTTAGTTTCAGCTGTTGTCTGCTTGCCTTTCTGTATACTGGTCATGTCTTTCCCTGTGATCTGCCTAATGATGATCTGGGTTTTTGTTCTCATTGGAATTGCTTATCAACCATATATTACAGTTTATCAGATTGTATGTCTTTTGAATTTTGAAGGCAAAGACATGCTGATTAAAGACTTTTTGTTAATTGTTTAAAAACTGACAATATAAAGTTTTATATTTGATCTGAAGCATGTAAATAAAGGTAAGATATCAGCCATGCCTTAGTCTGTGGCCAACTTAGAATAAAAAAAGGGCCACCCACAAGACCAGGCAGTCATATCTGACTGGGTATTCTTAGGCTTTGTGACTGTTCATGTTTGTGTATTGTGATTATTATTATTTAGTTTATCACTAAATAAGGTATAGTTTTCTTAATACCAAAAAGAAAAAAATGAGATTTTTTTTTTTTTTTTTTTTTTTTTTTTTTTTTTTTTTTTTTTTTTTTTTTTTTTTTTGCTTTTTGGAGACAGGGTCTCGCTTTGTAGTTCAGGCTGGCCCTGAGCTCACTATGGTGCCCAGGCAAGCCGCCGCGAACCCAGCAATCCTCCTGTCTCTACTTCCCGAGTGCTGGGATTACAGGTGTGAGCCACCACGCCCGGCACTGTGGTATGTGGTGTTGGTTGTTGGTGGGCGTGACTCTCCACGCCCAACATTATATGTGGTTACCGGGGATCGAACTCAGGTCCTTGCGCTCGCGAGGCAGTCGCCGGAACCACTGAGCTAACCCTCCGGCCCAAAATGAGAATTATTTAACTTTTTAATAATTAAAATGGACCATGTATTATCTTTGTAATCATGCATTTATATTTCTTTGAATACCAGCATGTTTTTAAGAGTGGAAAGAAAGAGATATTACTATTCCATTTTAGCACTGAAAGTCATTGTACTTTGAGCATGTGGAGGTCACGTAGAATGTGTTACGGGTGGTGACCATACACAGATCTGTGGAGATGGCACTTGGTTTTCAGGACAAAGAAAGTTAGAAGGAAAGGGTCATATGTGGATGGAGCAGTCAGTGAAAGTAATACAGCAGATTGAGGAATAAACTTAATTTTATCCTCAATTCTTAAAATTCCTACTAATATTATTCATATTATTTCCCTAAAGAATCAAATTTTGCTGAATTTAATCTGGTGGTGTGTAGGAGGAAGAAGACAGAGCATCTGTGAAATATTTTATTAGCAAAGTCAATTTTTAATTATTAGTAACACTGGAAACAGAATCCACATGGCTAACTCAGCTCCATAGACAATATCTAAAACATTAATATGTAGAATTTTCATCATTCTTCCAGGACTTAAATGTTTTACCTTGTATTTGAAGCACATAGAAATGCTGATTTATGTTTCATCTTTGCTTTTTGTTTAAGAGCAGAAAGGGGTAGGTTAAAAAGTATCAGGTCCTTAAATCAAAAAATTATGTGTTGATGATAATAATAAAGGAAAATATTGGTTTAATTCATTTCACTGATCTTATTTTGTATATTTATGTGTGATATTTATTATGTTTATAGCCTTGTATTTCCTTAATACTGAGATAGTATGTACACAAAATTTAATTTATTTCTCCCTAGTAATGTTTTTGCAATTTAGTTAACTTTGCACCAGTCATACAGTTTATACTTTGTAAGGCAACAAATTATTTCTTTCCTTATTATTTCTAGAACAGAGAAAAAGAATAGTATGAAATATTTGTGATGAACACACAGACATAAGCAGGGATGAAATTCTGTTTTGTAATTATCCTTTTGTTTTTGCTAGTGTAATCTTCTTTTAAATATATTGCTTTAATGTGCTTTCAGTAAAGATAATGGTACACTAATGAATTTCAGTCTTCTGATAAGCCAATCATCAAAGGCAGATGGAAATAAGAAACTCGGTCTTCGTTACAGGATTAGATTCTAATATTTGTTTTCTAGAAAGACCACTCATTCTACATTTTGCACAAAAATTGTAGCTCAGGGCTGGAGGGTTAGCTCAGTGGTTCCGGCGCCTGCCTCACAAGCGCAAGGTCCTGAGTTCAATCCCCGGAAACCACATGCAATGCTGGGCGTGGAGACTCACGCCCACCAGCAATCAACACCACATACCACAATGTCGGGCGTCGTGGCTCACGCCTGTAATCCCAGCACTCGGGAGGCAGGGACAGGAGGATTGCTGAGTTCGCGGCGGCTTGCCTGGGCACCATAGTGAGCTCAGGGCCAGCATGAACTGCAAAGCGAGACCCTGTCTCCAAAAAGCAAAAAAAAAAAAAAAAAATGTAGCTCATCACTAACCTGTAAATAAATAAAATTCCAGAGATTGTTGATCAACCATTTTCTAAATGGCTTTTCTAAAGCTTAATCATTCTTTGACAATACAAGACAAACACTTTAGAGCTCTAGAAAAGCTACATGTTCAGATCATGTTGCTTGTGAAGCATGTGAAGATTCCTTGAGGTAACTCACATGTATGGAGAGCTTCATTGAAAGTCATCTTTTATCCCCCATATCATCCCAAATTCCAGATGTCCCAGTGCTGGGATCATCTGTCAGCTTGAGAAAACTGGAGAGGTTGTTTAACCCTTCACCTATCATAGACCACATCTGTTACTTTCATTGTGTTTAGAAACTGTTATCATATAAAGATCTAACATTATCATTACTTTACATTAGATTGTCCCTATAAGATACAGACAACAAACTGGGCAGGGTGGGAGCCAAACAGGCCCAATATATCTATCTACTTCTGTATTTATCTGAAGTTTCACAACTGTTTCTTGATCTTAGTGTTAAAATTAAGCCCATGTGCCAGACTGGTTTCACAAACCATGGTTTTGTTCCAGTGCCACAATAATGAAGGTAATACAATCAGGAAAAGTTTCCTCAAAAGGGCTTGTGTACAAATCAAGTATTTAATGTTTCATCAGCTCCGCAGCCAGTACATTCAGAACCAAAGGCGATAATAGATTATAGAACAAAACTTATTCAAATCAGAAACTATTACTTTTAATGTTTTGGTACCTTTAATTAATGAAATTTTGTTTATATATTACGGAAACCTGTTATTGTTGAAAAAGCAATCAATGTGTAGTGTACTGAAGTTTACTTAACCAATTTCCTATTAGTTGAACATTAACATTATTTCCAATTTATTCTGGGGTCAGGTTTCCAAAGACATCCTCAGGTTTGGATTGGAAACTGCCAGGACTGAGCATATAGTTGTGAATATGAATAAGATTTGTTAATACTAAATAGTGGCAAAGCAAAAATAGCAAAAGGATAAAGTCCTGAGGAATCTAGAATCAAATTACCAGTAATCCCCTATCAGAGGAGTCACATAAGATGCGTTGAATTCCTTCAGAAATGAGTCATGTCATCATGGGGAATGCTGTATTCCAGAGAAGTGAATCAGAAATTCAGCATACAAGATTTTAACTAGAGCCTGGTTACATAGGTACCCTCCGCTTCGCGTGTATCAATATGTCAGATTTCTGGAAGGAAAACAGATGTTTGGCATAAGCCATATTGCTTACACAGTTAGTGTAAGACATTCAGGAAAAGGATACCTTCATCATCTGGCAGAAGTTTTATATCACTGTAGAGAAATGTTTATTTTCCAAGCTTTCAGATAGTAGCCACAACCTTGTGAACAGATCTTGGTGAGAACGACAAGTCTGATGCTTGCTGATCAATTCTTTTCTGCTTACTTATGTAAAATAGTGCAATAAATTACTTTTGTTAATCTTTAGTCACATTTCAAGTGATGTCCTTATGGAAAATTCCTAGAGATTGGTACTATGCCAGATATGAACATTTAAAAGACTTATTACTGGCAAATTTCTTTCCTAAAGTTCTATTCACATTTTTATTTTCATCTTGGAAATATGAATTTGGATACCAAAATCTTGACTAAAAGTTTTAAGAGTTGATGTCCAATAAAAAATATAAACTTGAAAGAATTAACTTTTTACCAATTAGAATTATATGAGACAAAGACTAATAATTATAGGTTTTTTGGGGGGTGTATGTGTTTGGAGAGGGTATCCTGCTAAGACAACATCCACTGAATTATCAGCTGCTATTCATGGATTTCTCTCTTTTATTTTTTTGCCTACAAATTAGTAATTTCACTATAAAATTACCTATAAAATATGTATCATGTAGTTCACTTTAAAATTACTTTGTTAAAAGAAGTATTGCACCAACAGTGAAGAAGAGTTCCTTTCCCTCCACAGACTGACCAGCATTTGTGGCTGACTAATTTCCCAATAGCAGCCATTCTTTGTGAGTGAGATGAAATCTCTGTTGTTTCATCTGCATCTCTCGAATGACCAGCAATGTGGAGCATTTCTTCATATGCTTCTTGGCTGCTTTTACATCTTCCTCTGAGAAGTGTCCATTTCAGTTGCCCATTTTTGAATTGGGCCTTTAAGTTTGGGGAGACTGATTTTTTTAAAACTCTTTATTTATTTTAGATAGTAGGACTTTGTCTGAGAGACAGTTGGTAGAGATTCTTTCCCAATTTGTTGGCTGTCTTTTTGCTCTGCAGGACATACTGTTAAGTGAAATAAATAGGTCACAGATGTATAAATAGCATATCTGTTCTCTGGTATGAGAAACTGAAGATGTTAATGAGTTTTAGAATGTAGGATAGATATTGTGAAATAGAAAATATTCAAAGGGAAATGTGGAGGGGTGAGTAAGGAGGGGCAAAGAAAATGTGATGGTAATAAAAAAAAGAGAAAGCTTATATATTTAGGAGGTGGGGGATTGTGGGGTGGGAAGGGGAATGGGAAAAAAAAAAGAGAATTAAATCGTGTCAAATACTGGTACAAATTCCCAATATTGAGAGTGATCATGATGTGTATATACAATGTACCAATGAAGATAAAAATAAACTAAAAAAATTATTGCATATTCTGTCCAGGGGATTGTGCAGGGGCTAACCAGTGCCCTGCCTGCACTTCCTGACTCAGAGCGTGTAGTTCACTATCAGCAAGCATTGGCTTGTCATAGTGCTTCCTTTCCACCCTGCAAACATGACAAGTAAGCTGCCATCTCAGAGGTGTTTTACATTACTAATTCGAATAGTTGTCCCTGCACTGCAGGAGCAAACCTGTGGTAGACTTGGTAAGGGAAACTTGCTTTTGTTATTAGCAGTCTTCCTAGTCCAGACCAAAGTTTTCTACAGCTTCTCTGACACAGCAGGGTGGAAAGGGGATCTGCATCCTAAATCACTTCCACCTCTCACCACCAGAAAACATTGGGTCACAAGGTAGATTTAAAGAAAATGTTTTTTTTTTTTAATGTTTTTGTTAAAAGAAACTTTAAAAAATTCTAGTTAGTCCTTTACAAGAACAAATTGTCCTCTTTAGAAAAAGTAAGGTTTAGGTCTTGTTGGGACCAAAGAATCTTCATTTTATAAGTCACCCCATGTGATGTTTTAGTTGTAAATAAACATTGTACTTTATAAAAAGGTCCTGTGTAGATGTGATATATATATTCTGTAAAAATAACTTGTGACAACTTGCTAATTGTGCTAATTGTGTGAGGTTTCCTAAAACCCCCAGACAAGTCAGTAAGGTTGCTGAACTGGTTGCACTGGTCGCCAAGTACAGCGATTTCCTGAAGAGCTTAAAGGGACACAGCTCACATAATTAACCGGTGAGCTAATCAATAGGGCTGTTCCTACCAAGGATTTCCTTTGTTAGCCCTCCCACAGGATGACTATTTCCTATCCCCCCCCACCAATGACCACCTGATAAGTATGATAGATCAAACTGTTAGCCAATTACTAGAAGGTTTAGGTTCCCCTCCCATCTGTAACCTGAAATGCCCTTAAAAGGGGCCGGTAGCCATTCTTCAGGGTCTCCAACCCAATATTGGTAGACCCACTGCATGCTGTGCTAATAAAAGTGCTCTTGTTCATTACATGCGTGTGTTTGTCTTCCTCAAGAGCATGATCCAGGCATTGCAGTCTCAACCATAAGTTTTAGTGAAATAAGCAAACAAGCTGAAATACTGCATGATATGAGAAACCCAAAATAAATAAAGAGTACAAAACAAAGATAGTTAATAGGAAATAGGGAGATAGAGCTTTGCCAAAGGGGAGAGAACCAGGAGATAGAAGAAAGAGATACAATGGGGAAAAAGAATAAAGATATGTTATGCAGATGTACATCTTTCCACACAAAAAAAATAACTATGGCAACCTGTACTGTCAAAAAATAACACTGGAAAAGAATTTGTTCTCAATCCAGTGCCCCCCAGAGGTAAATATCCCCAAAGTTGTACATTTTCTCCAGACCTTATTTTGTATCAAACTTTAATTTGTTTTGCCTGATTTTTCCTCCAAATGATATAGATTTATTTTCTCTAAAGTTGCCATTAATTTTGATTATCTGCAGAAAATCTGGATAGTACAAAACACTTATGATCAAAACATGCAGTTTTTTAGTGTTTCACCAGTCAGGGGTAATCATTGTTAAATTTGGGTATGTTTTCCTAGTATCTGTTTCCAGATACACGTTTTTCTTAATCAAATTGTGCAATATGATCTAAATAGTCAGAGGTAATTCAACAAGCTGTGTGAAGGGCAAAGTCAAACTTACAGGTCACTCAGCTTGAGTTGGTAGAAAACAGAAAAATCTTATAAAAATTCTCTTAGACTGAATAAAGCTAGTCAGTGTCCCTTGTTATTCTTGTCTTACTTGTTAGGTCTCTGAGCACATGTTCCAAACCGGACAAAGGGTTTGGTCATTATAAGTGCATGACAGAACTCACTGCTTATTAGCTTCTTGTTAATCATGGAGAAAAGATCTCACTTGAAAGGTCATTTAACTTCTACTGTGAGTCAGTTCTAGTTATGTGCCAGGAAACAAATGGCTTAGTTTTGGTGAAGGTATAATACGTTGAGAAGAAACTGAGTGAGGACCAGGCAGGACCAGGTGTTACATCAAAGCAACAGAACGCGTGTAAGTAAACATTATCCTGTAGGAATTGAGGGGATGGTTATGGGAAGAACTCTGGTGCTTTTTAAGAATGAGTTCAAAATCACTTTATCCTTGTATTTGATTCATGTCTTGCAGTCAGGGTAAATGTTTAATCAAAACAGAAGGCAATATTTTTTTTCTGAGATTTTAGGATATTAGTTTGAGAATTTTTTTTTTCTTGGGCTTTACACATTCAAGATAATTTGGTTATGCCAGTTTTGTTTCACTTTTCTATTTTCTTAAAAATTCTGTTGGTGGCTTATTTATTGATTCTTTTGCACTTTGTAGAAGTTCTTTGTGAACACCTGAGTTTTAAATCTCTGAAGGTTATTTCCCCTGAATATGGAATTATTCTTTATTCATACAATTTAATTTTGTTATTGTAACTTTGCAGAATGTGATAATAAAATCCCTTTTAAATAATCCCCCCATTTAATAAACCGCAATAGTCAGATCTTTTTGCGACTAAGGAAATCTTTATCTACAAAAATTTTTGTCATCTGCAATTGGTGAATGGTTTTCTACATTTTTAATTGTTCTGATCTTATCTTCAGTAATGGGTTGGATATTTAATGTTAATGCTACTTTCCATTTTTATTTATCTCACAATTATTATCAAGTCTTAACTTATTTTCCTCCTTAAAGCCTTGTCATGTTATAGTGAGAATTCCAAACATTTCTCTAACATTTTTCAGGCAGAATTCTTTGAATTTTACATTCTTTTACTGGCTTCAGAATTGCAGATAGTATTAGGTTGCTGTGGTTGCTGTAACAAATTTATATCAATTCATAAATCATGCATCATCTAGTTTGTTTTAAATTTAGAATAACAGTCTCAGATTCCAGTGTTAATTCTTTCCCACATAATTTGTTTCTGCTTAGAAGAACCCAGATATTTTCTCCCATAGTTCATAGTTCCAGACATTTGAAGTGTACTGCTCCCTTCTTAATCTGCTTCTTTGCCTCTCCAGCCTTTGATGTTGTCTGCATCGTGGGCTTCTGACCTCTTTCTCACATCCATCACTTCCATCACTCCATCCTTTGCTCATCTGTTCTAATTTCCCTCTGCCTCTGTTTTGTAAGGAGCAAGGTACTCATATGGCCCATTTGGTTAACCCAGGTAATCTCCTCATCTTTAATTATATCTGAAAGGTTTCTCTTGCCATATAAGGTAGTGTTCACAGGATCCAAGATTAGAATGCAGTATCTTTGGAGCCAGACATTAGGTCAACCACAGAAAGCTTTTCCCTGTGTCAGTCAGGTAAGTCAGCTTCAGAGGGACCTGGGTTCACCTACCTGTTTACCCGCTGTCTGAAGTCACCTTATGTGTTTCTTCCTCTGTAAGATGAGGACAACATCAGCATTCACACAGAGTTACTGTGTGGATAAAATCAGGTAACGTGTTTAGCCATCTGAGTTTCAGGACCTCTTACTTAGCATTACTATGACTCTTGCAGACTCCAATAGTTTACTTTGCTCTGAATGAGGAGAAATAGCTTTATGCAAAGGTGATGAATATAAACAGAGAGAATATGTGGATTTTTTCTCAGTTCTGCTCTGTATTACTTGGGTACATTGATTGACCTTTCCTGGTTCTATAGTTAATAAGCAGGTGTCAGTGTCCCATTCTCTGCCTAATTACCAGTGTCTCACATCAATCTGGAACACACTGAGTCTTTTTAAGTAGGGTCTTTTCTGTTCTATACCTTTATTCTTTATTATTATTAGCTATGTAGCACATGAATTCTTATAATCCATGTTATGCATTATTATCAAGGTCAGCCAATCCCAGCCTTTGAACAGGGCTGTTCCTTACCATGGGTGTATATCAAATCCTTCTGCTAAAGTTAGGACTACTTTATTTCCTAGTTGTCTTGAAGTTGTTGGGTTCAAGTAGATCATGATAGATGAATGTAGAGAGAGAGAGCAGCAGCCTTCCACCAAGGAATTTTTTGTGCTCTTATATTCTTATATATTTTCATATAAAAATATATATATTTCCCTGGGAAGTAATAAGCCTCTTTCAATCATCTTTCATATTGGGAGGGGAACTTTATTGTTATGTAAAGGTTTTCTTCAGTTCACTTCCATTATCCTAATTAAAGGAAATTTTCTTGTCATTTGCAAATTGGTGAATGGTTAGACTCTATGTTGTGACCTTGAAATTTTCAACTTTTCCCTTAATTTTATAGTATTTCAGTGGGAGTATCATGGAGCTGTCTCACGGGTGAAGAAAACAAGCAGACTGGACCAAGAGAAATTATTCTTTTTGAACACTTTTAAAGTCACTGTTGGCTTGGAGGTGCCTGCCATATTTGTTAAAATATCTGACAGTTCAGGAAAACATTATGTAACAGTGATGTGTCTTTCTGCATGATATTCTTTCCTATTAGAATGAAGTTCCTACACATTTTTCTTGCTCTCATTAAACTTGTCATGCTGCTTAGTATTTCTTCTCAACCCACAAATATGAATCCCAACAGACAGCCAAAAAGGTTGAAAGGTAAATCTTATTTGCCTTCTCTCAGCACACACTTCATAAAAGTGTTACATAGAACATTGCTCACAAACTTAATCCATATTTCTTAGCCGTTTTATTACACAGAAACAGGAGCCATGATTATTGACTAGTGCTCAGGAGACCAGGTAACATAAATTAGTCTTCTGACCCTGTCTGGGCTCAAAACATGACACCTCAGAAACTTGCTTCCTTGATGTGCTGAGTAGGGTGAGCCGGATGAAAGTGGGAGGCTTTGGAGGCAAGAGAAGGCACCTTTAGTCTTCACCCCCCTTGGTTCCTGAGGGAGGTCGCAGAAACTGCACGTCCTTCCCTGGAAGCAGCGACTTCATCCTTTCTCCCTTGGAGAGACTCACAAGAAAGCTGTCCACCATGTCCGTGGAGGCCCAGAGCAGTCTGAGCTCAAGAAGGCCTCGCTGAGGCCACCAGCCTTGGTCTGTTTCCACTTGTTTGTACCCCTTGTATTTCTATATCCTTCTCACATGCAAATGTAGAAATACAAAATTTTCCCTCAGGCTTTGAGGCCTCCATTTCTGAAGGTCCCTATGTCACATGAACTGTTGATAAATACGTTTTTATGCTTATATTAATTGACTTTTGGATAGAAGTATCAGCCGTGAACCAACTCTGCAGTGGGTGAGGAAATGGTGTTATTTCTTATCCCTTACTAAATCCTTAGTTTTGTTTAATCCTTTTGGAAACAGCTCATTAAAACAAATGAAAGAAGGTAGTTTATGTGATTGTAGAATATATATCTTCTCTTTTATACTATAAATTAACATACATGGATTGATTTAAATGTACGCTTCAGTCATTTATTCTAAAATGTAAAGAAATGGAACAGATGGAATTCAGCTACCCAGCAAGCTTCTGAGGTTTGATTATTCAAATGATTAAGATGCTGTTTGTCAACTCTAGTTTACCATCCCTTTTAATTATATAGATAATCAAACTAAGAACTGCTAATTCTGCCTCCTAACTATTAATTGTTTGTAATTACCTACAGATTAAAACTGCATGTGCAATTAACTCTAAGAATTAATTGATACAAGGGGATTGATAAAAGGGAAGAAGAATGAGCTTGGCCTGAAAGACTCTCTGGGACCCAGGACTGCTGAGCACAGTGGCGTCTTTTGTTTTGCCGTGTCCTAAGCAAGATGTGTTACGCTTTCCTGGAGGCCCCCTTAGGCTCTCACAGAGGCACTCGGTTTCTTGGTTGACTGAAACAGTATATTTGAAGTTTGAATTTCTATTATCTTTTACTAATATTCAAATGAATTGAACAGATCTATCATTTGCAGAGGAAATGTATGTGATTACAGAAATTATAGAGTGGTATGAATGTTCTTTTTCTTCTTCTTCTTCTTCTTTTTTTTTTTAGTTAGCTAAGATTCTTTTTACCTTTCTTTTTCCTTTTTGCCTTTCCTGGCAAGAGTATGCCTGTAGTATATAGAACCTTAACAGTCTTCTGTGAGCCATTTGAGTAATTTTAGTACTAAAATAACTATGCATATTAGGTTTTAGAAATATCTTCCATCTAGGTAAATAATTTGTTCATTGTTATCTACATTAATTTGGGTAAAAGTGGAAAATAAATAAAAACCACCTCCAACTGACAACATTATGATCATAAATGTCAGCATACTAGAAAGCAAGGAAAGATAGACTGGTGAAAAATATTTGGTCCGAAAAATGGAACAGAATGTTAGATCTCATTTTAAGTGCTTTGCTATTTTTTCATGCATTTGCCGTTTGCATTGCCTAGAATTTTTATGTTTTATGGCTTTGCTGGTTGGCCTTCCAGTCTGTACCAAAGAGGTGCTTGGATCTAGGAACTCATGTACATACATACTACGAGCACAGAATTATTTTCTGCTTTATGCAGAAGAATCCATGTTAAAAGACATAATTAGGGTTCCATAGGGCAAGTGGAAGACACCAAAATAGGGTGAACTTGTGCTATAGGAATATTTTTTAAAAAGAATCTGTAATATGTATCACGGAAATATAGTCAAGAAGACAGCACTATGAGCAGCGATTCAACAAAAAATTTTCCGTTGTTTAAAACTAATTTGCTAATTTACTCCTTGTTCAACTGATATAACTATTTTTGTTTCTTTCCAATTTTTAGTATTGCATTTCCCCACATATTTAGATCTAGTACTATGTTATGCTGTACTTGATGGCTGATAAGTTGGACTACTGGTAATGTTTTTATTTTTTCGGCTATCAGTGTGCAACCTGTCCTTGTTCCCAAGTGCAGTTACCTGTACAATGCACCCAGAATTCAGAATTTTCTACGTGCCTGGTATTGTCTGTAATGACTGTTGACTCTGGGAAGGGTCTGAGAAGGTTTAGTCTGAAATAGGACCTTGGTTTTCTTCTGATTTTCAGCTTGTAACTTACCATCCTGACTGTGGAGTGAACTGGAGTTTGTTGCGTGTTACCTTGTGTGCCTGTCTTCTGAGGAGGGGATCGTTAGCATACATCAGTGTGCGGATGATTACCTGGAGGGCTTTCGTGGAGGTTTTACTGCTTTCTGAAGTGGAAGCGTTATACTTTCTGTTTTAGAGTGATACCTATATACTGGAAAAATAACGCATGTTTTCTTGACTGCCTGATTCTGTTTTATGGGTAAACAAGATAAAATATTTAGAAAAGCTCTGGACTTTGTTGTAAAAGTTGCAGAGCCCTGCAGTGATCAGAAAGATCCCTTCTTTGCCTTTGCGATTTAACCTCTGGAGAGCAATTCTCAGGGTGTTTAAATAGCTGCTTTGCTCACATTATTAATGAACCAGAAACACAGACTCATTCCATGTAAGATGCTCTCCTTGCCCCAGAAGAGTTTATTAGTTTATGGGGGAGACTGGAAAGAGAAGTTTAATTAGCTAAAAATATGTGAGAATGCTTATTGTGGAAGTATGTTAAGGGAAGCAGGGAGGTCAAGCATAGTGCTTATGAATTAGAGAACACTTTAAATTAATCAAAGGAGCTTCAGAATAATGTGAGGGCTTATATACTTCTAATAACTTTTTTTTTTTTTTTTTTTGAGACAGGGTCTCGCTTTGTAGTTCAGGCTGGCCCTGAGCTCACTGTGTAGCTCAGGCAAGCGTTGAACTCGGCGATCCTCCTGCCTCTGCCTCCCGAGTGCTGGGATTACAGGTGTGAGCCATCACACCTGGCACTGTGATATGTGGTATTGATTGCTGGTGGCGCGAGTCACCACACCCAGCATTGTATGTGGTTATTGGGATTGAACTCAGGACCTTGCGCTTGTGAGGCAGGCACCGGAACCACTGAGCTAAATCTCTGGCCCACTTCTAATAACTTTTGGGTTATCCTTTTATACTTTCCTGGGCTTACAAAGGCCTCTAATTAAAATAGAAAATATATGGCCTTCCCTTTGTTGTCATCTTCTCAGACACTAATGTTCTCAGGCTTGTCCATGCTCTTTGTTATTGGCGTTTGCTTTCATTGAAGAATTTCACTTATTCTCTTTGAGTTTTGATTGAAATGTATGATTTATTATGGTACCTTTTCTAGGGATTTTGCTTTTTTGATTAAGGACAGAGACTTTTGACTAAATAAATGGATGAAATACATGTAAAAATTAAAATGCGGTAGGATGTGTGTTACATTTAAGATACATTTTCAGTATTTTTTATTACTTTTTCTCTCTTTAGTATATATAACATGATACTATAGATAAATTGAGCAATTAAGTGCTAGAATAAGTTACTTCTCAGTTTTCTCTAAATTCTGTGAAGTCCACCAGTCCATGGAAACTCTATCAAATCAAATGTTTCAGGAAAATATATGTATATAAATAAATACTAGAGGGAAAATTTGAAATTAGTTTAATTCACTGGGATGCCAAGATTGAGTTAAAGTTTTCTGTTTCAAAAACAGTATTTCTGAGAATTGATTGGATAAGTAAATCTCTTTTAGGGGAAAGTTTGGGGGTTAAACATAGGCTTTTCACTATGAGTTACATTGCTAGTTCTTTTTAATTTTGACATTGAGGGAGAGTCTTGCCACATCGTGAAGGTTGGATTTGAATGTGCAGTCTCCATGCCTCACCCTCCCAGAGTGCAGAGATTATAGGTTTGTGCCACCATGCTCTGGGCAAGTAAATTATAAATTTCTTTGTAATGAAAAAAAGAAGTTACTGTAGAAATCTTAGGAGAAAACTGCTATAAGCAGAAGAAATACAGAGTATTCCGCTGGCCAGCCTTTTGCTCTCCTAGTGTTTACCTTGAAACTGAATAATTTCATTTGTTTTGCAACTTCAAAGTTTGTGCCTTCATAATAATTCTGTTTTTTTAAAATACGTAGTAAATAAGTTTTTTTCACTCTTTTAAGTGCTATTCTCAAATAAGATTTTACTTTAAACTTTCTTTGAAAAAGAAGTCAATGTTCTTGAAGAGAAGAGAGAGAACAAACTTACTAGTTTTCTGATGGGAACACTGTATGCAATAAAACCATGAGAGCTTCACTGGGTGAAGGAGCCAATGAATCAAAGCCTCTCTGTGCAGTGCTTTCCCTTCCTCATTGGTCAATGATTGGCTGAAAAAAATGTGTCTTTCACCCAGAATGCTGAGCTCATAAAAGTGATTTGCTCCCTTCCTTACACATTAAACCATAAGACTGGTATGTACATTTTCTGGGAAAATATTATTTTAAATGACACTCGTATTTCTAACAGGCAAACCAATCGATGTTTGGAGAGGAATTGTGTCAGGAAAATCTTTCCATTTACCTAGTGTCTCCAGTTGGAGTTCCTCTGAATTGTCAGAAATGTTTCAAGACTATTATCCTGTGAGTATTTTACATCTAGCAAAATACTGGGTTAATTTGAATGAAAACATGAGAAGTTCTGATGTACCTATTTCATTTCTAAAACAATTCTCCATTAAAGTAGATCTCACTTCCTGAAGCAGCATTTTAGTTTATAACATTTTATTTCATGTGTTCAGACCAAAACTGTAGACAAAACTGTAATATTATGTCATACTTATTTTTCTGTACATCTTAATGCAAAATATGTGTATTATTTCTTACTCAGTGAGTACTGGCTGATCAGATCCTCACGTGGTTTGTGTTAAATGTGACAGTACAGCACGTGTCCATGTATCAGTACGTGGACCGGCCAGAATATATAATGGAGGCCAGTGGAGAATGGAGACATCAGAAGCAAGATAATGGAAGAATTTTTAAAAAATCCATAGTCCATTTCATGACTTATCCAATGAGGGTGTTTTTAAAAGAAGACTGTAAACATGAGGGCCTATAAACCTGTGGTCTGAAAGTAGAACCAAGGCTTTTATCTATTTGTAAATACTCATACTACACAGACTGGAAGGAATTCATGTGTTCAGACTCCTTTAGTAACATTTTCTTAAAAGACCATAACATTTTTATTTTATAGCCTGGTGTTTTATAGTATCTGTATACAGGATATATCTGGGCTTAACATCTCTCATATGTTCTTTGCTGAGTATAAATATGTCTGTCTCATTTTTATATCTTTTTCTCTTTTCATATCCCTGATTATTTTTCTTAACTTGTCGTTTGATACCATAACAAAGGGTCATAGATTAGATGGAATTAAACAGCAAAAATGAAGTTTTTCATTGTTCTGGAGGCTGAATGCCAAAGGTCAAGTTGCTTGGAAATTAGTTTCTCCTGTGACTACTTGGCTTGAAGCTCTTTGCATTCTGGCTGTGTCCTCACATGGTCCTTCTTCTGGAAGCCACATCCTTCCTCTTTCTCTTGCTTTCTGTCTCTCTGTCTTTCTTTCTTTCTTTCTTTTTTTTTTTTTTTTTTTTTTTTTTTTTTTTTTTTTA
>PVIC010037225.1:0-18192 GCA_004025085.1 Thryonomys swinderianus
GGTGTGAGTCCCCACACGCAGCATTGTATGTGGTTACTGGGGATCGAACTCAGGACCTTGTGCTTGCAAGGCAGGTGCTGGAACCACTGAGCTAAATCTCTGGCCCTACTTTTTAAATTTTTATCTTAGGTTTTAACAAAGTAACATACTAGTTGATCCTCAGTGAAACCATAACATACTATGGCTCTTGTTTCTTCACTTATATATTTTTATTTGAATCTTAATTGGTACATTATATATATATATATACATATATATATATATATATATATATACAAATCATGATCACACACAATACTGAGAATTTATACCAGTACATTACACAATTTAATTCTCATTTTTCCCATTCCGCTACCCACTTTACAACCCCTTGCCCCCTATATACATAAGCTTTGTTTCCTTTTTTTATTATCATCTCATTTTTTCTTTCCCTTTGTTACTTACGCCTACAGCCTATTTCCCTTTGAATATCTTCTATTAAACAATATCTATCATATATTCTAGAGCTCATTTACATCTTCAGATTCTCATACCAGAAAAAAGATACAATGTTTACATATCTATAACCTATTTATTTCATTTATGAATATATCCTGAAGATACAATATTTACACATCTGTAACTTATTTATTTCACTTATGAATATATCCTGAAGATATGTCATTTGAGTGTAAATGACTCACACTTATCATTTTTTACAACATTTTATAGAAGAAAAACATTTTATAGAAAAAAAACACATCTTCTTTAACCAGTCTCCAGTTGGGCATTGGGTTGTTTCCAAGATTTAGCTATCACAAACTGAGCTGCTAAAAACACATGTCACTGTGATATGAGTCTTTTAAGACTTTCATGTACATACCTAGCAGGGGAATAGAAGGGTCAAATGGGACCTCTAATCCAGGTTTTTGGAGGGATCTCTGCACTGAATGTCTTCTAAAGTATAAAGCAAATTATAAAGAAAAAGTCATAAATCTACTGCTTGTTTGTAAAATAAAAAAGAATCAGAATTTATGATATAAGGCTGAAAGAAGAGCAAGATACTTGACACACTATTTCTTTAATCATATTAGGAAGACATCTAAGTCAAAGAAAAATAAACACCATTTGAAAAAAGTAAATACTGAGGAATGTCAAAGAAGAACCACAAAGGCCTTTAAATAGATTAAAAGCTGCTTTGTAATTAATAATTAGAATAATTCATTTCAATCTAGATTGAGTTCCATTTCTCCCTATCATATTGAGCCAAATTTCTTTTTTTTTTTTTTGAGATAGGTTCTCGCTTTGTAGTTCAGGCTGGCCCTGAGCTCACTATGTAGCCCAGGCAAGCCTCAAACTCAGCAATCCTCCTGTCTCTGCCTCCCAAGTGCTGGGATTACAGGCGTGAGCCACCACTCGCAGCACTGTGGTATGTGGTATTGATTGCTGGTGGGCGTGAGTCACCATGCCCAGCATTGTATGTGGTTACCAGGATCGAACTCAGGACCTTGCACTTGTGAGGCAGGCACCAGAACCACTGAGCTAAATCTCTGGCCCTGACCCAAATTTCTAATATCAATATTAGGAGTTTTAGTAAATAGCCATTTTACCTGTTTTCTTCTGCACTGTAGTTTAAACACCTAAATGGTACCCAATAAATAAGTGTAAGCTGAATGAGTGAGTGAATGAAACATAAGCTCAGTGAATAGACATAAACCATTATTAGGTAAGATCTAATATTTTTAAATAATTTAATCATACAAAATTTAATTAATTATTAATATTTAACTGAGATTTAAAAGATTAATGGAAATCATAACTTAAATAACTCTTGAATAAAGACATTCATAGTACCCAACTTCATCTTAGAATAAACTGAGAAAGTATAAAAATTTAAGGCAAGATAAAAGATATCATAAAGCATGGTGGGGGACACTGGGTAGGATATAAATGAATTATGTAAAACAATGACTTCTGATACTGTATTCTCACAACTTCACCTCTAATATATACACAGCCAGTATCTATTTTTTCCTGAATATCTTCAAGGAGCAGGCATTATTTTTGTTTTAGCAGAGGAAAAACTCATTAGCCATAAGCTGCTATTCTAAACTGAAGATCCACACTGCAAGTCATTTCTACTAGTTCAAGAATGGAAGCAGGTGTTTGTAGGTGAATGGCTGCATCCTGAGACCATACTATTAAGTGAAGCAAATCAAACACACATGCTCGTGGGTCCTCTTATAAGAGAATCTCAAAATATAATGAAAGAAAAACATGATGGATAGATAATAAGAAATAGAGAAATGTTTTTCATATAGTAAGTGGAATAAGAGTAGAAGGGACAGGAAAGGAGGGGAGGGAAAATGGAGTAAAACAGAATTGAAAAAAAGTGAAAATAGAGCCTTTATTACAAGAAAGGATTCCAACAGTTAAAGCAGCAAGGAGGGGCAGGAGAGGAAGGGGTTGAGAACAAAAATTATGTTATGTTATGTACTGTACCAACTCCCACTATAAATGTAATCATTGTACTACAAATATGTACTACAAATATGTAATAATAAAAAGAATGAATAAGATCTTTTGTGATATTTCAAGAAGTGCAATTTGAAAGGTGTTTCAAGTTCCTGAAATTCACGCATTTCCAGATTTATGAAAAAACAAATAGGAGCAAATAAAAGCATTAAACTTCTAGGAGGAAATTCTATATTATTCAGTTAAGTTGATCAAGTGACTACTGCATTTCCGTTGTGTCTTGGTGCAACAGCCCAGTTACTGGGCACCATGGTTTCTTATTAAAGGAGAAAAAGCTCTGGATTTGAAGCAGGTGGCTGCATATTTGGTGGTACAAACAGTGGAAAAGAAACTGAAGGTATAGAAGGAAAGTTGTATATAATAATGAAAGCTTTGAGTCATGCTGAGCAGTTTCCAAAACGATCACCTAATAGGGAACCTTATTTTGTCGTCATATTACACCCTGGCAAGACTAGGTTTACACATTTTGGTTATGCAGGGATCTTCTATCTTGCTTCTTTCTCTGTAGAATTTTATTTCCATCAACAAGATCAAAACTAATTAGTTAAAGTCCATTAAAAGGACTAGAATGAGTCAGTCTTGGATAATTAGTTTATCTATATTAAAAATGACCTGAAAATGAAACATTATATTTTTCTTCACAATACATGAAGTTGTCCATTTTAAAAACAGGCAGAGATACCGCACTGTTTGGTAGGAGAGATGAATATCATCAGAATAAATAGTAAAGCAGCCTGTTATACATGCAAAATGTGAGGAAATTTTCTTTTGAGACACACTTAATGACTTTTAAACTTTTGTGTGTATCTGGTGTGGGATATTTGAACCTTAGAATTTTGAATTTTTTCTCATAGTGAGAAGACTAGATTTTCCTATAAATGGTTTGAGCTCATTGTTTTTCTCAACTTGTTTGTCCAGAGATATTAAGACAAACCATCCAGCACTGTTACATCCCCCATGGTGCCAGAGATATTCAAAATTGTTGTATATGGAGCCACTAAAGTCTCTACATTTCACCATGCATTAGGATAATCTAGTGGACCTATACTGAGTATCACTTTAAGCAGTTCACCCCAAGAACTATTAGTTTTACCACAGTATTAGGAATATCTCTAGGTCTCATTAAATTAGACATTTAAATCTAGGAATCCCCAAAGTCATTAAAGAATTTTACCTTTACAATTCTATTTCTCTAGCACCACTTCTGTCAGCAAATCTATATTGGTTAGTGCTTGCTAGAGAAACAGATTTAATATAAGATATACAAATATACACATAAGAATTTATAAGACTGGCTTACAATGGATACCACAGAGACAGGCAGCAACAAATATTCAGTGCACTTATGACTGAAATTCTGTTTAGAACATTTGACATATAGGTGTGGTGCTTTATCCTATGTGGTTCTTTCAAAATATTATGAGTCTGGTGTTTACCATGTATAAGATTATATCTCCTAAGAATATATTCTATACCTCAGGATTTTCTGGTCACAGAGAGAAAACCAACTTTGCCATAAACATAAGAAGCTCTCATACTGTAAACAGAAGCATCAATTATATACCAGTGTCTTTGGTAGTCAAAGTCCATTGTACATGACTTACTTGAAATATTCCACAATAAGAGAAACAAATTTTAAAAATTTGTATGCAATGTAGCTCCACAGAAAAAAATTTATCCAAAACTATTGTTGTTGTATCCTTTGTACATATGATAGGAAAACATGATGCAATAGACTTCTGGATCATAGAACGTAACTTTAGTTATCTAACTACTGATTTATAGAGTGCACAACTTCAATGTTTTAAAAGTAAACTGATATGCAATCCTGGAATAGACTTTTGATACAAAACACAAAATTCTGACTTTTAAGACTTCATATTCTCTCTATCCCTCTCATTTTCTTTTTCTTATTATCATGTGCTCTTTTGTGTTTGTTTCTATTTTCAGTCTTTGGAATCTATTTTTGCTGTGTCCTTTTCTCTTCGTATCTTCAGTGTACCCATCTGCCTTCCTTTCTGTCTCTCAAATTTTCTTTTTTTTAATTGAATTCTTTATTGGTACATTTTATATACATCTCACAATCACACATAACATTGGGGAATTTGTACCAGTATATGACACAAGTTAATTCTCATTGTTACCCATATCCCTACCCATCCACACCTCCCCACCTCCTATATACATGCTCTTTTATTTTCTTTCAGAATCATATTTATTCCATCCCCTCATTACATTACCACACCAAATTTTCTTTGGAAATTTCCCATTCTACAAAAACTGTCATACATTCTAGAGCTCATTTATATCTACAGGTGCTCATATCAAAGACAAGATCTGGTATTTGCCTATCTGTGATCTATTTATTTCACTTACTAGTGTATCCTCCAGGTGTATCCATTTGCACATAAATGAATGGATCATGTCATTCTTTATGGCAGAATAATACTCCATTTTCTTAAAAAAAATCTTCTTTATCCAGTCTCCAGTTGATGGGCATTTGGGCTGTTTCCAAGATTGAGCTATCACTAACTGAGCTGCTGTTAACAAGAGTGTACATCTGACTTTCCACTGTGATTTTTAAAAATTCCTTTAGGTATATTCCTAACAGGGGATGGCAGGGTCAAATGGGACCCCTAGTCCTAGTTTTCTGAGAAATCTCCACACTTCTCAAAAGCAGAAGTCAAAGCAGCTAAGAAGCATATGAAGAAATGTTCAACATCACTGGTCATTCAAGAGATGCAAATGAAAACAACACAGATTTTATCTCACTCCACAAAGAATGGCCGCTATTACAAAATCAACCAACAATAAGTGCTGGCGAGGCTGTGGGGAGAAAGGAACACTTCTCCAATGTTGGTGGCATTGCAGACTTGTGCAACCATTGTGGAGATCTGTGTGGAGATTTCTCAAATTATCTTCCAGGGCTCATGCTAAGTTATTAATACCTTCAACTGTCTGGGCAATATAAAGTCTTTGAGGAAGGTTGCCATAATCATATTGTTTATTCTATTTCAAATATATAGTGAAAATGACAATGCTCATTTTTGGATATTGAATCACAAGGGTTTCAGAAGAATTTCCAGAATTCTGAGAAAGCCATCCAATCAGTGTGGAGGAACAGTGTATGCTACTATTGCACTGTTTCTGAAACTTTAGCTGTTCTCCAAACACCCACATTTATTTCCAAGTCAGAATATCATATAGATGATTTGCATAATATTGTACATGAATAAATATAGATAAATTTACTTTTAGGCCATTTAATTTGATAGGTATTTTGTACAAGTGCCTATTTTTATATAAATAAATATTTAAATATACATAAATGTAATATATTTAATACCATATTTATATATTTTAATGTATTAAATAATATACATCTAATTATATATATGTACCATGTACATGTGTTTATATGTGTGTATGTATGTATATATATATAATATATGTTAATGTGTCCCTGAAAGGGCCATATGAATTTCTCCTGTATCATAAGAGGTCCTCATAAAATGTCATATAAACCAATGTCTTAAAATATATGAAAAATTAATGGCCATGTGACAGTGGATATAGTATACTTTAGTTTTTCAAGAATGTACTTACTTGTAGACATAACTAAACTCATGTGTGTTTATGCACAGAATATTCCTAAGATTCACATAACAACTATTCAAAGTGCTCATTTCTGTGAGTTTCTTCAGTTATTTGAAGAATAATATTATATATACATATATATATATAAAATATATATACATATATCTCTTGTATTAACACATGGCTTTATACTTCCCTACAAAATCATTCAGTACCAGAAAAGAGTGACAAAGAAATCAACAATGTATTCAGCATTTAAGACAAAGGGCAATAAAACAAAATTCAACACTCATTCCACTGCTGAATATAAAACTGATCTCTGTAATGATTGTTTCATTGGTGTACCTTTGAACCGTATGGTGGGTGTGATACATATTTCATGGGATATTTTCAAATTTTCTTATGTATTATTTCAACAATAAATTTTGCCATGTTAAACTATTTCTTACTGCAGTTGGACCTCACTTGTGTGATTAATTTTTTTTTTTTTGAGACAGGGTCTCGCTTTGTAGTTCAGGCTGGCCCTGAGCTCACTATGTAGCCCAAGCAAGCCTCGAACTCAGCAATCCTCCCGTCTCTGCCTCCTGAGTGCTGGGATGACAGGCGTGAGCCACCACGCCCGGCACTGTGGTATGTGGTGCTGATTGCTGGTTGATCGTTAGTGGGTGTGAGTCACCACGCCCAGCATTGTATGTAGTTACCGGGATCGAACTCAGGACCTTGCACTTGCGAGGCAGGCGCAGGAACCACTGAGCTAAATCTCCGGCCCAATTAATAATATTTGATGTATTAATTTCCCAAAGGGGGTGCGTTAAATTTCCATGGTAGTGTGAATTTATACATTTTTTAATTAGTATGAAACTGCAGATACTGTTTCATGGATTTTTTTAAAGTTACACTTTTAGCATGCATAAATTCCTGATTGTTTTTTATCTTGATTTCTCCTGATAATATATTTATAGGACCATTATTAGTTATTACAATAAATTGTTTAATATGTATGTACTTGATCTTTCATTTTGTTTATTCAGCATTTTGTAAAAACATTCTCATATATAAAAATAGCATTTCACTATTTGGGTTAATATTTACACTTTATAAATTAGTTTAATTGTATCTAGCATTGTGTTAAAATAACTTTTCTGCCATTTCACATCACTTTGCATTTACTGTAATTTCTATTAGCTTGCACTTTGTTCATCTGTAATGAAGGAGACAGTTTCTTCACTTAACAGAGAAGTACACATTATGCTATTTTAATTTAGTCCTTACCTACTAAGACCCTGAAAATTCATGCTTCTATCCTTTACAGCTTCTAACCAAGGCCTGTCCCTGGCACAAGGGGTCTGGTCTCGTGGTCCTTGCTAATGTACTTCTACCTTTGCAGCTGCTCCAGTGAGAATTACTCTAATCTTTTCCCTCCAGATAGCTTCTGCCATTTCTTTTCATTATTGTTGCCTTCATTTTGTATTGCTTGAACTATACATCTCAAACTCATTATTTATTCACCTTAGCTTCTCCATGCTTTTATTTTCTGGCTAGAGTAAAACTGGACAACATTTTACAGATGATGCTGCCTGAGAATATATTAATTTTACCCCATATTTAAAGTATATATTATATAAAATTATAATTCCTGCAATTCATTTCAATAGTCTAAAATATCACTATAATGTCTTCTTATGTATATTTTTGCTATATTAAAGGCGTGATTTCAATTTTTTTCCTTTAATCATTAATTTATCTAGCTGAACCCTGGCAGAGCTTTCACTTAGCCATAACATTTTTACATTTAACATAGTGTGCCTGAGATTCTATTTCTTATATCTACCAAGTGTTAAATTCTCTTTTGATGGACTGAGAGTGAGGTACAGAGGCATCAGATAATCACAATAGGCTTTTAAGTTTCGTGGATAAATATGGACAAATTAGAGGACTCAAAAGATATTTCTAGGGTGGGGCATCAGAAATGGATCTGAATAAGTGAACTCAACAGTGAGAAAGATCATAATATCATTTGCACTGCTTGTTAGAAATCAAATGTCTTCCAAAAGTATGATGGAAAATCTTGTGATCTAATCTTCTAAATCCTACACAACAATGGTAGGGAACGAACTGCTGCTACACAAAATAACATAGTGCCCTTTCGCTGATAAATACCAAGCTTTCAGACTATATATGCATTTATTGATATGCTTTTGCTGCTTTTTTTAAGTGAAATTTAATATATTTTTATTTTGTTAAAAATCATACAGTGCTATCAGTATTAATATTTTCCTCACTTAAAATACCAAGCTATTTTAATTGAGTTTATTAGTACATTTTACATGTACATTACAATCACATTAAAAATTTGTAAATGTACATGATATATCTCAATTCTCATTTTTCTAATTCTATTGACTTCTCTTTTACACCTCAACCCCCTACATACATGAGGCTTTTTTCCATTTTTTTTGTTTTTGATATCAAATATTTTCTTTCCTTCCTTTATTTTCCCCTGTCCTCCTTTCCCTTTTCCTTTTGGACATTTTCTTCCTATTTTACAATATCCACATACATTCTGGACCTCATTTATACCTTTTGTTTCTCATGTAGCGTTTACATATCTATGTCTTATTTATTCCATGTATATGTCCTCAAGGTACATCCATTTATGCATAAATATCTCTAATTTATAATTCCTTCTGCCTGAGAAATACTCCCTTTTAAGGGGATTTAGCTTAAGTGGTACTCTCCCTACCTTGCAAGCTGAAGGGCCCAACTTCAATCCCTGGCACCACAAGAACACAAACAAAAACAAACAAAATAAAACAACTTCAAACAAGGTAATAAATGATCCACAGTTAAAATATGTTTTTATGTTTGATGTTGTCTTTCTTCCAAAAAACGTATCACTTGAGTTTCCCTGTGCTTTTCTTGAGTAATCTTCTTTGTAAAAACATAGCTTTTGATTTTTAATAGTTTGCATGCTTATTTTTCTAGAATTTATTGTTAATCTTTATAACTTTCCATTTCTTCAATTTCTAATTTTCTTATTCCATAAGTTGACCTTCTGGTCCTTGTTTTTACTTGTCTCTAATACCAAAAGGATTCCAGCACTTAACAGATTCTTTTAGTACAGCCTTCACTGTGTCTTGTATTTGTTTTTATGAAGTGTGTCCCATTTTAATGCAGTTATATACCCTTCGCCACTTCTACTTTATCTTTTTTTTTTTTTTTTTGAGACAGGGTCTCACTTTGTAGTTCAGGCTAACTCTGAGCTCACTATGTAGCCCAGGCAAGCTTCGAACTCAGCAATCCTCCTGCCTCTGCCTCCCCAGTGCTGGAATTACAGGCATGAATCACCACGCCAGGCTTGAATTATCTTTTGATCTTCTGATCAACCAGGAACACAGTTCTGAATTTTCATATAGTTGTTTTGTATAACCTTTCTATCATTCATTCTATGTTCATTAGACAAATTTGAGAGTGTTTAATACTATAAACAAACTTTGAAATGTGTTAAGATTTTCTGACTAGATAAGTATAAAATTTAAAGAAACACATTTTTTTTTTTTTTTTTTTTTTTTTTAGACAGGGTCTCGCTTTGTAGTTCAGGCTGGCCCTCACTATGTAGCCCAGGCAAGCCTCAAACTCAGCAATCCTCCTGTCTCTGCCTCCCGAGTGCGGGGATGACAGGTGTGAGCCACCACGCCCAGCACTGTGGTATGTGGTATTGAAGGCTGGTGGGCATGAGTCACCACACCCAGAATTATATGTGGTTACCGGGATTGAACTCAGGGCCTTGCGCTTGCGAGGCAGGCTCTGGAACCACTGAGCTAAATCTCCGGCCCAATCTTATTTTATTTTTAATTGATCTTATTGGTATGTTTTATACATACAATATAATCACATTTAACATTGAGGACTTATATCTGTACATGACACATCTTGTTTCTTTTTTTTCTCCTTTTCCCTGCCTTCTCTACAATCCCTGCCCCCCATAAACATTTTTGTTTCCTTTTTAATCTTTTAAAAAATTTCTTCGTATGTGCTAACAAGAGCAAAGAACTGAACAATGATCCCCCGTGTGAGGTGTGATCTTTTGTGAATGAATGAGGCTTAATAAAAATTCAGCGGATGCTGATGCTGACAGTGACCACCTGACAAGAAGGCAGATTGGTAAATACATAGCAGAGAGTGGGGCCTCGTCCACCTTATTGACTGGACCCCTCACTGTGTGTCTTTTCAATCTTCCTCAAAGGCAAAACGACCATGGGAGGTAAATATTTTGAATGGACTCAGAACACTGAGGCAGCCACGGAAGTGCAACTGCAGACACTCACACAGAAGACCCTCAGAACTGTTTCAAAAGGGAACGTGAACACTGGAATAAGTATGTTTGAAGCAAAGGGGGAATTTTCAAGGGTGATTAATGACATTGTCTTTTACCATAATAATTCTGTAAAATTTAAATATCACCATACTTTTATCATGTCCATGTTTATTTTTGTTTCACATCTGAAACATTCTTTAGGGGATAACAATTTAAAGAGATCATCAGATACCATCACAAAGCTTCCTTTCTTCAAACATGAAAGACTCCAGGACCTAATGGGCCTGAAATTTCAGGGGACATTTCTGATTTTTCATAACGAATGGCACCAAACTCATGTAATGATTTTATCTATGTTTATGCAAGTCTATGATTTCTTGGAAAGTTAACTGGGCTCATTGGCATTCTGTGTATCCTAAAAAATCCAAACCTAATATGATGCTAATATTTACTAATGAATACATACATCAATAGAAGTGCTAAAGTAATTTGAATCATACCTCTTATTTGAAAAATAGATCAAAGCACAAAACTCATCTTTCTGTACAAAGTAAAGCATTTACAATTCGCTCATGGAATATTGATTTCAACTTCTTGCCAATTACATAGCTATTGGGCATAAATGGTTGCTGTCAAGGTCAACAAAGGTTTGCAACACCTTGGCTATTGGCAATGTTCAAACAGCAAAATGTTTGCTTTTGACACAGTGTCGTAAGTGGAGATTTGCTAAATGGAAATGTTGATTCCCCTGCGTGCAGGTGGGTTTCAGCAGGAGGTGAACTGTGTGCATTTAGAGATTGGTTTTCTGTGACCTCAGATGCTTTGCTGATCCCTGCTGAAGAGCTCGCAGGGGCAGGAGGCCTTTACAAACCCAAAGTGTTATGTGCTTTTTTCTTTTTGGATTGGACATTTATCACAGCATCTGTTCCAGTAGCAACAAATGGTGACGCTTGCGCATTTTCATGATTCTCGGTTATTTCCATATTCTCTTGCTGAATTTCTGTTACCTCTCTGATCAGCAGGAAGATCTCCTTGGGTTGTAATCTTTGTAGAGTGAGAAATATTCCTTAAGCCCATTAATAAGGTGCTTCCTTAACAGCCATGGACTCCTGGTGCCTTTTGTTTACAGCGACAACTTGAATTTTCTCAAAGTGCTTTGGATTTGAGGTGTTAGGCAGCTTTGAATTGTTAACATTTAAATAAAACTGAGAAAAACATGCTGGTTGTGAGCTTGATTTATTTAGTAGTGTTCTTTAGATGAATTATTTGTTAATTGGAGGAATAAGAAATTTCTATGCATTTCTTCCTTTCAAAGTATTTCATTCTAGGCATCTACACAAAAGCTTCTCCCTGGAGCAGGAAGACAGTGACAAGCTTCCCCTATCACTCTAAGTGTCTCTGCTTATTACCGAGGCTCAGAACATGAAAACAGTGTCACAAGTGCTCAGTGGGTGACATTAGATGTACATACTGAGTGGGATCATTTGGCACAGCAAGGTCTTTGGACATCACTTCTGACAAAGTATGGAAAGTGAATTAGTCTTTGGTTTTAAAAATTAAAATATATGATCCTTTGAGAACTGAGTTTTAAAGAACAAATGAAGAAACTGAGAGAAGGATATTCTGACCACAGAAAAATGTACTATCACTGGTAGACATCATTCTTACTAACACTACCATGCACGGATAATCCAAAGAGATCTAGGATTCTGACACAGAAAGTGACATGAATTTTAAACTGTATTAACATATTTGATTATAGTGTGTTATTTACTAGATCAATAAATTATTTTTGGCCACAATCAGGGAACTAGGGAGAATGGTACAACAATCAATAATGGGATTGGAGATAGATTTCACTCTTAACAATATTATCAATCATTTGACTGATGAGGTTTTTTTTTCAATCTTAGAAATAAAACTAGTAGCTATTACCTCACGGTGCTTGGGACAAGATAAGAGATTAATTAACATTATTTTGCTTTGTCCTTTTTCCCCCCACTGTTACTTTTGATGCAAGGAAGTATAAAACATGGCATATCTCTTCCTTCATTGTCCATTTTATGTGACAGTAAGCTAATAAATTGCAGTATAAATATAAATAAGACATAATAAGTAAGACAATGCAGAGTATAATTTATTGATGAAATCAACAACTTATGAGACAGTGCCCATGTATAATGCTTGCATGGGGATGAAGGCATATTGCTCAAACACTGAGAGAACATCAAATAAATTAAAACACTTAGATGTGCTACACAGGCAGTATGAAATGTGATCATGGAATGTCAGAAAAGTTCCTCTTTTCTATCATGATATTACCATGAATATATGCTCCTTACCACTCCCAAGGGCCAATAACTCAGAGATAAGTTGCTCGGGCAAGGCGAGGTCAAGGTGAGAAGCTAGTGAACCAAGAGAGATGGAGGCAGTCACCAACAGAGGAGTTAAAAACACAAGACTGGGCCGGAGGGTTAGCTCAGTGATTCTGGCGCCTGCCTCGCAAGCACAAGGTCCTGAGTTCGATCTCCGGTAACCACATATAATGCTGGGCGTGGAGACTCACATCCACCAGCAGTCAACACCGCATGCTACAATGCCGGGTGTGGTGGCTCACGCCTGTCATCCCAGCACTCAGGAGGCAGAGACAGGAGATTGCTGAGTTCGCGGTGGCTTGCCTGGGCACCATAGTGAGCTCAGGGCCAGCCTGAACTACAAAGCGAGACCCTGTCTCAAAAAAAACAAGACTTATCCAGGGAGTTGTGAGGAGGTATTTCAGATCGGTGGGCACAGCACAGTCACGATGTTTGTGTGATCTGTTTTTCTAATGCAAAGGTGGTTGTCACTGGACACTCCAGATTCCATAAATTTAAAGAAAAGTTACTGATTAGAAAGTTTTATTGATAGTATATGTGTGGATTCTTTGATGCAGTGATAATAGATATTAAGAAACAGGCCAAGAAATAGAACACAGACAAAGCTCTTAATTCAGAAGGAAGAGAAATGAGAGAAAGAACTTCAGCTTGAGAAGAACTGAAGGGTACAGATCACCCACAGAGATAACCCAGCCCATTAGAAAAGGAAGAGGTGAGTTTGTAGTGAGAGGGACTTGCCGTTGGGGTAAGACCTGGTTGATAATTATCTCAGTTGAGGTTCAGCAAGGTCCCAAGAAGAGATCGTTCCTGCTTGGTGGGATGGTTATGTCAACCCCCGTCAAGGGATGGTTGCTTCTACTAGAGGAGTGACCACACTGTGGGGTGCTGTGTCTGCAAGGTGCTCCTGTTGCTGGAATCCAAGCTGATCACGAGTTTAGGACAACGGCAAAAGAGCTGTAGGCACTGCTTGGGACAGACATCTGGAATAAGATGTAAAGCTCATAGTTGGATACCCTGACAATTCTTGAAAATACCTTAGTTACTCATACTTTGCTGGAGGATGAGATAGGTTAAGTAAATTTAGGGCTGGTAAACCAGGTTTTGACAGAAAGTCCTCCAGTGATTTACACAGTAATGACAAGATGAGTAGAAATCTGACCCTGTTTAATAAGAGAGACAGATACAAATGAAGACAGAGACAGTGGGCTTCATTTTGCCTTTAGCTCCTGTTGGGCATCTGTAAGCGCAAGCTTCAGAGTTGTTAGCAAAAGCAGCTTTTCAGTCTCTTACTGTCCCATTCTAACACGTCTTTTAATCTCTTTTCCAGGAAATAGCTAATTCTGCAGCTAATTATCAGGATACAAGAGGCTGGTTTTCCCTGAGGACCACAGGAGATAGAGAAAACTTTCCCCAGAAGGACAGGGAGAGATAATATTTGTGGAAAAACAGTTTTTAACACATCACATTGCTTCCATTACCTATGTTACCCACAACAAAACTAGTAGGAGGCTACCAACAGATTGCAACCTGTGTGACTTACAAAACTAGTGATTTTCTAAAAGCTAACTAAGAACCAGTGAAGTGGCACAGTTTATTTATCCCTATCTTTATTAACAACAGAATTTATCTATTAAGTACTGCCTTTATCAAATTAGGTACCCTAATGACCACCTTCAAGTTAGAAAAATGTCATATATTTTATTTTGATGAATAGTACAAGCTATGACAGATTATAGTTAAAAGCAGCTTGATTGGGTAAAATTGTACTGATCCAATTATATATTTGTGTCCTTAGAATTACAGCTTTATTGAACTTGTTTTACAAATGTGAAGACATTTCTCTATTATGTGACTTCCTAAACTTGCTCTACAAATTTTATATCTTGTCTCAGTTCTTACAGTCCTTTCACTTTCTGGATGATCTATTTAAGTTTATCTCTCAGGCTTCTCCTGAGTATTTCACACCTTATACTTTATTTTTAACTTTTAAGATTCTTTCTCCCTTCTTTCCTTCCTTCCTTCCTTCCTTCCTTCCTTCCTTCCTTCCTTCCTTCCTTCCTTCCTTCCTTCCTTCCTTCCTTCCTTCCTTCCTTCCCATCTTCTTTCCATCTCTCATTGCCTTTCTCTGTTTTAGTTTTTGAAATCTTTTTCTAGAACCCCTTGTTGGAGTGAGACTATTTTTTATGTGGCAGTGGAAGCATCTTATCTCCCTTGTGTCAGTTACAGTTTTAAATTTTCATCAGTGTGCAGATTATCTTCTATTTATATCTGTCTTTTTAATGGTTTTTTTCTTTGATATTTGTTCCTATCTCCCATGCTAAAGGGCTTCTTTGGTTGTTGAGTAATATTTGTTTATTAGAAACCTTGATACTTTTCAAATCTGTTGTTAGGTTGAATAAGTAACTACAAGACTTATGGCCTAACCCAGTCTTTCTTGAGAATAAAAGATGACTCTTATCAGTTACTAGATGGAGTTAATAGATTCAAGCCAGCACTAGCACTAATGAGGGCATCAATTACCTAAAATTGAGAAGGCCCTATTATCCTCTTAAGATCTATAATCCCCTAAAGAGACTTCTAGAATTTAGGAAGGGCTACTTTTATAATTATAATTTAATTACACAAGATAATTCAGAAATATTCAGATGATGTGACAAGTATGACAGAAGATAATCTGCACACATTTCATTAATTAAACAACACATAATACTTTTTAAAATGTATCATAAAAGCACCAATAATCTTAATACTTATAGAGAATGGGATGGAGGTGTTGCTGCAGATTATTGGAAAAGACATTTTACAAATTTTTATTTTAAAATGTGTTTAAAGTTCTTAATGTTTATACCCCATATGTGCCATTTGTACATATACATGACATTCAAATTCCTTTTATATCCCCTTTCTCTTCCTCCATTTCTTGGTTCTCCTCCCATTTGAGAAAAATCTTTCTGCTTCCTGTTATCCTTCCTTTGTTTTATACTTGGTTTGTAATTTAAGTGTTTCATGAGATAGTTAAATTTCTGCATCTGATTTATTTCACTTAACATTATGGTTTCAATGTGCATCCATTTTTCTACCAATGACTCGATTTATCTTTATGGTGACATAATACCCCATTGTATATAAATACCTCATTTTCTTTTTCAGATGTGTATGCCACTTGCAATATTTATATATTATGAGTTGTGTTGCTGTAAAGATGGGAATGCACTTATCATTATGATGTGATGTCTTTAAATTCGGGAAAAAGAAATCTGGAAAGGGAAAAAGTAGTTCAAATGGAATTTCTATTTTCTGGGTTTTTTTTTAGGAAATCACAAAACAACAAAGTCTCCTTTCTTTTCACTTCTACATAAAACTGCCAGAATTTGAACATAGTTGTAGGAAATCAGTAAGAAAGAAGGTTGGGTATATATATATTTTTTTTTCAGTTATTTAGAATATTAATATATTTTAAATGTAAATTATGTTAGCATTAAACATAATAAATGTTTACTTGTACATTGTACATCTTGACTCTCATTTTTTTCCTATTTCTCTGCCCTTCCTAACACTCCAACAACCTATATACATGAGCTTTGTTTCCGTTTTTTTAATTTTTAAATTGATTTTATTGGTACACTTTACTTATACATTATGAACCCATTCAACAGGAGGATTTGTACCAGTATATGACACATCTTGATTCTCATTTTTCCCATCCTCTTCCCTTCCTTATAACCCCCTGCCCCTTAACATACATAAGCTTTGGTTCCTTCTCTTTACTATCAAATTTTTTCTTTCCCTTCTTTACTTACCCATACCCCCCTTACCTTCGGAGCATTTTCTTCCTATTTCTCAATACCTATTGTACATTCTAAACTCATTTACACATTCAATTTCTCATACAAGGGAAATGATATGGTATTTACACATCTGTGTCCTATTTATTTCACTTATGGATATGTCTTCAAGGTACATCCATTTGAACATAAATTTTCTCTTTCTTCTTTGCTTTCCACTACCCCCTTTCCCTTTACCCTATGAACATTTTCTTCCTATTTCACAACGTGTATAATAGATTCTGAGCCTCATTTATACCGTTAGTCTCGCATACTAGAGAAATAATACAGCATTTACACAACTGTGTCCTGTTTAGTTTACTTATGAGTAGGACCTTAAGGTACATCCATTTAAGTATGTCTCTAATTTGCCATTCTTTTTTTTTTTTTTTACACACGGTCTCGCTTTGTAGTTCAGGCTGGCTCTGAGCTCACTATGTTGCCCAGGCAAGCCTCGAACTCCACAATCCTCCTGTCTCTGCCTCCCGAGTGCTGGGATTACAGGCGTGAGCCACCACGTCTGGCTAATTTGCCATTCTTTATGGCTGAGTAATACTCCGTTTTATTAAAAGAAAACATGGATTTCTATATATAGCTGTGGTATGTTTTTAATCCTTTTGTTTATATACCTAGTAGGGAAATTGCTTGGTTAAATGTGGCCACTAATCCTAGCTTTTTGAGAAATCTACACAATGATTTCCACTGTGGTGTTACCAGTCTATATTCCCATCAATAGCAGAGAAGTTTTCCTTTCTCCCCACAGCCCTCGCCAGCATTTGTTGTTTGATTTCTTGATAGCAGCCATTCTTTGTGGAGTGAAATGGAATGTCAGCGGTGTTTTCTTCTGCATCTTTTGATTAGTGAGTGATGTTGAACATTTTTTAATATATATCTTCACTGCCTTTAACTTCATCTGAAAAATGTTCACTCATCTTAGATGCCCATTTTTTAATCAAATATTTAACTTTGGGAGGGGGCTGATGTTTTTAAGTTGTTTATGTACTATAGATGGTAGTTCTTTGTCTTATTAACACATCTTATTTTTTTAATTGAATTCTTTATTGGTACAATTTATATACATCTCAAAATCACATATAACATTGGGAAATTTGTACCAGTATATGCCACAAGTTAATTCTCATTTTTACCCATATCCCTACACACTCCCCCCTCCTCCCCTCTTATACATGCTCTTTTATTTTCTTTCTGAATCATATTTATTCCTTCCCCTCATCATATTCCCATACCAAGTTTCCTATAGAAATATTCCACTCTATAAAAGCTGTCCTACTTTCTAGAACTCATTTGCATCTACAGGTGTTCATGCCAAAGAGAAGATCTGGAAATTGTCTATCTGTGATCTACTGATTTCACTTATTAGTATATCCTCCAGATGTCTCCATTTGCACCTAAATGGATCGGTCTTGTCATTCTTTATGGCAGAGTAATACTCCATTTTGTAAAAAAACCACATCTTCTTTATCCACTCTCCAGTTGATGGACATTTGGGTTGTTTCCAAGATTGAGCTATCACGAACTGAGCTGCTATGAACAAGGGTGTACA
>PVIC010037226.1:0-18182 GCA_004025085.1 Thryonomys swinderianus
CTGGCATATATGAGGTTCTAGGATATAGGTGATCTTCCTAAATCTGATAACCCTATTTCATTCTCCTTCTGTCTCACTACCTCCCTGATTCCCCAGTGACTTTTTATCCCCAAAGGGTTTGGGGGCTACATTTATGATCTGTATGTGGTATACACATTGCTGACTACTTCTGAATTTTGGCATACGGACATAGAGGTAACTCATAAGCTCAAAGTCTCCAGAATAGAATTTAACAAAGCTTCTTATCTTATTTACTGTGTTTAATACTGATATTGGAATTTATTGTATTATGGTAACAAACATGATGTTATTGTTCTGCTCAAATACCTCCCATGAAGTGTCAGAAGTGAGAACTCTCAAGGGCCATTACAGATTCAAGGAGGACCCCCCCCCCCAGGAAAGTGCTGCATCCAAACAGCCCCAGATAATAGAAAGAAATTTGCAACAAACATTGCCCTGTCGTCAGACAAAGAAGAGTATTAATAACAACAATAGAGTAGAAATGAGAAAATACACAAAAAAACAGACCCAAAGATCACCACCACAGGGAAATTCAGAGAAAAGGGAAATAGGGCAAACTGAAACTCAAACAGCAGGACTCTTAGAGATGGTAACTAAAGCAGATCTAGTAAAATGGAAATCAAAACTCATCTCTGAAATCAAAGCAGAGATACTGTCCTCAGTAAGAGACATCATTAAAGAAGAGATCAATGAGATGTTAGAATCCAATATAGCAGAAGCAATGGAACCTTTCAAACAGCTTCAAGCAGAGCTCCAGGGAATGATGAAGGAGAACAAAAGCTTGCAAAGTAGGATGATTGAAGCAGAGAACCGAATCACAGACCTAGAGGACAGCACAGCAACCAACGAGCAGGAAAGTATAATCTATGGAAAAGAGAAGGGACATGAGAAATCAATTTAACAGCTTCTAGATGACTCAAAGAAAAATAACATAAGACTGATTGGAGTCACTGAGGAAGCAGGAGACAGTGTAAAAGACATAAAAAAAGCTATTGTCAGATATAGCAACAGAAAACTTCACAGGAAAAGATATAGACATACCGATAAATGAGGCCTATTGGACTCCAAAACACCGTGACATAAAAATAGCTACACCTAGACACATAATTATCAAGGTTCCAGATGTACAACAATAGCATGAAATACTGAAAGCAGTGAGAGAAAGGAAGAAAATCACCTACAAAGGGAAACCCATTAGGATCACAGCAGACTTTTCAACACAAACACTCAGTTCAAGGAGAGCGTGGAAGGAAGTATTTCAAGCATTGCAGGAAAACAACCTCCAACCTAGACTGTTGTATCCTGCAAAATTATCGTTAAAAATAGATGGGGAAATAAGATACTTCCATGATAAAGAACACCTGAAAAACTTCACAAGCACGAAACCTGCACTCCAAAACATCCTAAAGAACATCTTGGAAAAAAAACACAGAAAATTCCATACCTACGAGACCCAGGAGAGTGAACTCATTGGGGCAAACAAGAAACTAAATAGAAAAGGGGAAAAGCAAAGAAGAAAAGAACCGAGAACAGGGAAACATGGCAGCTCTGAATATGTCCATATCAGTCATAACCATTAATATCAACGGCCTCAATGGGCCAATTAAAAGACACAGACTAGCAGATTGGATCAAGAAGAAAGATCCTACAATCTGCTACATACAGGAAACACACCTAATTCAGAAGGAAACCCATAGACTGAAAATAAAAGGTTGGAAAACAATCCCCCATGCCACAGGAAACTGCAAAAAAGCAGGAGTGGCTATCTTGTTTAGAGACAAAATAGATTTGAAACCCAAACCGATTAAAAGAGATAAAGAAGGTCACTATATTGTCGTACAAGGAACTATCCAAGAGAAAGAAACAACAATCATAAATATTATGCACCAAACTCTAATGCACCCAACAATGTAAAACAAATATTACTGGACATGAAAAGCCAGTTATCCATGATTACAATAGTAGTAGGGAATTTTAATACTCCATTGTCACAAATTGACAGATGAAATGGACAAATAATCAATAAGAAAATACTTGAGCTGAATGAAACTTTGGAGGAAATAGACTTATTAGATGCCTACAGAATTTTTCACCCTTCAAAGCGAGAATATACCTTCTTCTCAGGTGCTCATGGATCATTCTCCAAAACAGATCACATTCTAGTCCATAGAACAAGCTTAAGTAGATGCAAAGGAATCAAAGTTATCCCCTGCATACGATCAAACCATAGTGCCTTGAAACTGGAGCCAAATAGCAGAAGAAATACCAAGATCCTCACAAACACATGGAAATTGAACAACACTTTGTTATCCAAACAATGGGCCACAAAAGAAATTAAAGAAGAAACTAAACAGTTTCTACCACTCAACAACAACCCCAGCACAACATACAGGAATTTATGGGACACAATGAAAGCAGTTCTGTGAGGGAAATTCATAGCAGTCAATGCCTACACTCAGAAAATAGAGCAAACTGCAATAAACAATCTAATGATGAACGTAAGACAACTAGAAAAAGAGGAGCAAAACAAACCCAAAGCACATACTAGAGAGGAAATTATAAGGATCAGAGAGAAATTAATGCAGTGGAGACAAAGAGAACAATACAAAGAATCAAGGAATCAAAGAGTTGGTTCTTGAAAGGATAAATAAGATTGACAGACCCTTAGCCAACCTTATCAAACAAAGGAAGGAAAAGACTCAAATCTATGCTATAAGGAATGAAAATGGGGAAATCAGCACAGACCCAGAAGAAGTCCAAAGGATCATAAACACATATTTTGAAGATCTATACTCCAAGAAGATGGAAAATCTAGAAGAAATGGATAGATTCCTAGACTCATATGAACTTCCAAAGCTGAATGAAGAGGATATCAAAATGTTAAACAATCCGATATCAATCTGGGAAATTGAAAATGCAATAAAAAACCTACCAACAAAGAAAAGCCCTGGTCCTGATGGCTTCACTGCTGAGTTCTACAAAACTTTTAAAGAAGAGTTAATACCAGTACTTCTCAATCTCTTTAATGAAATTGAAAAGGAAGCAGTACTCCCCAAATCATTCCTTGAAGCAACCATCACCTTCATTCTAAAGGCAGGGAAAGATCCCTCCAAAAAAGAAAACTACAGGCCAATCTCTCTAATGAACATTGACGCAAAAATCCTCAATAAGATACTTGCAAACAGAATATAGAGAGTTATCAAGAAAATCATACACCCTGATCAAGTCGGATTTATCCCAGGGATGCAAGGCTGGTTCAACATACGTAAATCAATCAATCAATGTAATACACTATATTAAGAGAATCAACTTCAAAAACCATATGATTATCTCAATAGATGCAGAAAAAGCATTTGACAAAATCCAACACCCATTTATGATCAAAACCCTACAGAGAATTGGAATCAACGGACTTTATCTCAATTTAATATAAGCTATTTTTGAGAAACCAACAGCAAGCATCATACTCAATGGGCAAAAAATGAAACCTTTTACACTAAGGTCAGGAATGAGACAAGGATGCCCATTGTCACCACTCTTGTTCATTATAGTGCTGGAGACATTAGCCATAGCAATCAGGCAGGACAAAGATATAAAAGGAATAAAGATAGGAAAGGAAGAAGTTAAACTGTCATTATTTGCTGATCATATGATACTCTATCTAGAGGATCCTAAAAACTCAACCAAGAGACTGCTAGACTTAATCACCAAATTTGGTAGTGTTGCTGGATACAGGGTCAATGCTCAAAAATCAACAGCCTTTGTCTACACAAACAACAGACTCATCGAAAGAGAAATTGGGGAGTCAATCCCTTTCACAGTGGCACCCAGAAAAATGAAGTATCTAGGAATCAACCTAACAAAGGAAGTGAAAGACCTCTACTCTGAAAACTATAGGACTCTGAAAACTGAGATAGAAAAGGAAACCAGAAAGTGGAAAAATATCCCTTTTTCCTGGATTGGGAGAACCAACATCGTCACAATGGCTATACTCCCACAACTACTATACAGATTCAGTGCAATTCCATTTGAAATTCCAACGCTATACTTCACAAAGCTAGAGAAAATAATACAAAAATTCATCTGGAAACACAAGAAACATAGAATAGCAAAAGCAATTCTAAGCAACCACGACATGGCAGGGAGTATTACAATCCCCAATTTAAAACTCTACTATAAAGCTGCTGTGATAAAAACTGCATGGTACTGGCAAAGTAACAGACCAGAGGACCAGTGGCATAGATTAGAAGACCCAGAAACAACTCCAGATATACTAAGTCACCTTATCTTTGAGAAAGGAGGCAAACATCCCCAATGGAAGAAAGACAGCCTATTTAACAAATGTTGCTGGGAAAACTGGGCTTTAACCTGGCAAAAGCTAAAGCTGGACCAATCTCTTTCACCATGCACAAAACTAAACTCACAGTGGATATGAGACTTAAACATTAAAACAGAAACAATAAGCCTGCTGGAAAACAGGCTAGGGAAAACTCTTGGAGACATTGGCATAGGCAGAAACTTTATGAATAAAACCTCTCTAGCACAAGAGCTAGCAGAAAGAATCAACAAATGGGATCTCATTCTACTGAAAAGCTTCTGCACAGCCACAGAAATCACTGGTAGTGCTAGAAGACAACCAAAAACGTGGGAAAAATCTTTACTAGCTGTTTATCAGACAAAGGGCTATTATCTACAATATATAAAGAACTCAAACAGATCAGCCTCCCCAAGTTTAAAGACCCAATTCAAAAATGGACATCTGAAATGAACAGACACTTCTCAGAGGCAGAAGTCAAAGCAGCCAACAAAACATATGAAGAAATGTTCAACATCACTGGTCATTGGAGAGGTGCAAATGAAAACAACACTGAGATTTCATCTCCCTCCACAAAGAATGGCCATGATTACAAAAATCAACCAATGATAAATGCTGGTGTGGCTGTGGGGTGAAAGGAACACTTCTCCACTGTGGGTGGGATTGCAGACTTGTGCAACCATTGTGGAGATCTGTGTGGAGATTTCTCAGAAAACTAGGACTAGGGGTTCCATTTGACCCGGCTATCCCCCTGCTAGGAATATACCTAAAAGAACTTAAAAACTCACATTGGAAAGACAGATGTACACCATTGTTCATAGCAGCTCAGTTCGTGATAGCTCAATCTTGGAAACAACCCAAATGTCCATCAAATGGAGAGTGGATAAAGAAGATGTGTTTTTTATATAAAATGGAGTATTACTCTGCCATAAAGAATGACAAGAACGACCCATTTAGGTGCAAATGGAGACACCTGGAAGATATACTAATAAGTGTAATCACTAGATCACAGATAGACCATTACCGGATCTTCTCTTTGACATGAACACCTGTAGATGCAAATGAGCTTTAGAAAGTATGACAGCTTGTATAGAGTGCAAAATTTCTATAGGAAACTTAGTGTGGGTATTTGATGAGGGGAAGGAATAAATATGATACAGAAAGAAAATAAAAGAGCATGTATAAAGGGTGTTAGGAGTGGTGGGTGGGTAGGGATATGGGTAAAAATGAAAATTAACTTGTGTCATATACTGGTACAAATTCCCCAATGTTATACATGATTTTGAGATGTATATAAATTGTACCAATACGAATTCAATTTATAAAAAATAAATAAATAAATAAATAAATAAATAAATAAATAGAAAGCAAATGAAAGGAATTAAATAAATAGTCCCCATAAATATATGAAAAAATGTTCAACATCTTTGGCCATTAGAGATATGCAAAATAAACAACACTGAGATGTGACTTTACCCATAAATACTAGCAATCATCAAGGAGTCAAAGAAATCCTGGCAGGGCTCTCGTGAAATGGGAACCCTTTTGACATTGGTGGCAGGAATGAAACTGGTATAACCATCATGGAAATCACCGCAGACATTCCTCCAAACGGAAAAATAGAAATTTCATTTGACCCTCTGATTTCCCTCTTTCCAAAAAAGTTTAAAACATTATATTACATAGTATATGCATATTGATATTTACAGCAACCCAATTTATAATAACTGAATCTTGGAAGTGGTGTGTATGTTTATTAGCATGAGTGTATAGAGAGAATATGGTATTTATACATTTTGCAATACTACTCTGCTGTAAAGAATAATGAATATGATACTTTGGTAGAAAGGTGGGTGTGCCTTGAAAACACAGTGTTAAGTGAAATAAATTAGACACACAACCTTAAAGGCAGAATTATTTCTCTGACATGAGAAATCTACAGTTTGAATGAAGTTAAGGGCAAAATAAAAGATAAATAAAAGAATCTGCTGTGACTGGGACCAGGAGATTAAAGGAAGAAGAAACCAGGAGAGAGAAGGGACATAAAACAAAAGAACTAAGATGTATCATGTACATGTACCAAACACCTGTGATTAAATAATCACTATCTGTAACAGGCATGTACTCATAAATGAATTTAAACAAAAACCAAGGATATGGAATTAGAGAAACACACACGAATAAACATGCGTGAAGATACGGCAAATCAGAACATTCTTCCACAACCCAAGGACTGCCAAAGATTGCCAGAAAAGCACCAGAACCTGAGTAGTCTGAACTAGACATCCCCTAGGAGGCACCATCCCTGCTAATCTCTTGGTCCCAGATTTATAGTCTCCAGATGGAAGCTACACATTTCTGCTGTTTAAACTACTCCGGCTGCAGCATTGTGCTATGGAAGCCCTAGAAAAACAATACCGTTATCTGTGCAGTTAAGTTTTGTTTATTGAAATTACAAGTTATCTTGATTTTAAAGTTTCACTATGATTTTTAAAATATATTTTTAATAAATGTTTATAGTAAATGTTTACATTTCTTGTGTGGAGCCAGTACACATAAGCCTTTCAGGTGGGTTTGTATCATTGGTTACCGAATCCCTCTGTAAAATATTAAGAGATAACTATCTACTTTGGACTTCATAATCTAATACAAGTGCAAGTTCTCAAGAATTCTTACATTTAAACAAGTTTTAAGACTGTTTTAGTTCTTTTGTGAGTACTTTCCACATATTTATATTAGATTAATGAGGTGATTTGTGCAACATATGAAGCTATTCAAGAGAAATTCCCTAAAAAATGCAATTTGCAAGAATGCAACTTAGCATGACACAAGAAATATGTTTTGAAACTAAACAGTGTGAGTTTAAACTCATTAGCTGTTTCAGTCTGAGAAAGCTGCAAGATCTCTCCATGTTCATGAACACATTCTATACTCAGTGGAGAAATATGGGGGATTGAGGAAAATGTTATTTCATGAACAAAGTTGCTAGTATAGAAATCCAGTGTGGTACTCCAAAGATATAATTTAAGCTCATGGTTGAAGAGTTTTGCCAAGGTTTTACTTCTACTCATTCTTGCTGCTTAAGGCTGTACATCATATTAAAATAATGGTTTCATGCAGCCAGTTTTTAGTAATATAACTGAACCCCTGTTTGACAGGTTTGATCTTATGAGGTGTAACTGAGCTTCCTGATTTTGTTTATTTTTATAGATGATCAAAATAAACAACACTAAACAGCAGGACTTGGCTTTTGAGAGAGCTTTTCCCAAATTGGCTTGGTCAGCAGCACTACTATATAATTAGCTATTGTGCAATAAGTAAGAGCAAATTTCAGATATGAGAATGCCATTCATTGAGATGCAAAGCATGGTGTGCAGATATGTAAGAAATCTGCCAGTTTATGAAAAACATTTTCTAAGAACTAGTAAACCCAGCCAAATGGTTTGTGGCTGGGCCAGGGCCCTGGAGAAGCAGAGTTGTCCAGAGGGAAACATATAGAAGCAAGCATTAATTTATCTGCAAACCAACTGTTCTGCATTATAGAGAGTCAGTGGAAAGTACGTTCATAAAGCCTTCACTTTGATTCCATTTAAAAATAACTCTATTAGTTTCTCATTAAAACATATTCACATACAAAGAGGAGCAATGCTTACTATCATTGATATATTTTTAACAATATGAATTCTTTCTTTAAAACACCTACAATAGTAAGTAATTGCCATGGTATATGTTTTCTACAGCTGACGTGCTTCTTCATTTGTGCCCTTTAAAATTTTATTTTATGGAGAGTAATGATTTAAAAAGTTTTTCTATAGTTTCATCAGAAAATATTAGTAAAGATGAGAGATAAACAATACTCAAAGAAAGCATGAGATTTCTATTATCTAAATTTATCAGAGTATTTAAAATAGTAAATCTTGATTCAAGTTTAAAATTATTGAAATATTTCATCAAAGATAAACACTAGCAGCTTTGTGCAGTGGCAGTATCATAGCCAATGAGGTTTATCCGAGGCGCGATTATTGCTAATTGAAAGATAAACACTAGCACTAGAATTAAATACTAAAAGCTAGCTAATAATATGTAAACATTAGCATATCAAAAGTAATTAGGGGCAATTACTTATCAACAATAATGTTTTTGAATTACTACTATTTCTATTTTCCAGGCCAAATGAGATAAGTCCAAACTATTTAACACTATCTTTTTATTTATTTATTTATTTATTTATTTATTTATTTATTTATTTATTTATTTATTTTTGAGGCAGGGTCTCGCTTTGCAGTTCATGCTGGCCCTGAGCTCACTATGTAGCCCAGGCAAGCCCAGAATTCAGCAATCCTCCTGCCTCTGCCTCTCGAGTGCTGGGATTACAGGCGTGAGCAACCACACCCAGCACTGTGGTACATGGTACTGATTGCTGGTGGGCATGAGTCACCATGCCCAGCATTGTTGCATGTAGTTACCAGGGTCAAACTCAGGACCTTGCGCTTGCGAGGCAGGCGCCGGAACCACTGAGCTAAATCTCCAGCCCAAAGTGACCTTTTTCTAAGTGGCTGTTGATTGTGTATATCATTTTGCAGTTTTGGATTTTGAGAGGTTTTTAAACATCACAATTACAAACATATAAAGGCAAATGTTGACATATGTTAAAATTTGTTTTCGTCAAGCCATCTTTGCTTTTCTGGATTTAATCTCATAAATTTAAGTATCAGAATAAAATATTTTATTGGTTTTAAACCAATGTAACTTTTATGTAGTGATTTATCTCTCCTTTGTCTATTTCTCCTATATATTTATGTAATTTTTATTAGCACATGTTGGCTGTACATAATGTTTATATTCCTTGTGAGGAGTTGGTACATGTACATAACATAGTCTATTTCTTTTTTTATCACTCCCTTCTCTTCCCTCTTTCCTCCATTTATCTCTTGAACTCCTTTCCATACACATCAGCTGTCATGAAATTTCAATAGAATAAATATTTTATAACTTTTTTATATATACATGATCTTTTGCATATATCTAATTAAAGATATATTCTATTAAATTATATTCTTTCTGTGCCTTTACTTATAGGGAAACAATATTTTTAGTTCTATCATTACATGGATTAATATTTTATATTCTAGAATTTTTATACATGGAGTCATGCTGTTCACAACCATATGTGTTCTCAAAAGACACAATACTAACCTCAAGAGGTGAAAATGGATCATTGCTCCTAAGTAAATAGAAATCTTAGATGTTCCAGTCATGTGTGGGGCTCTAAAACTCCATTCAACTTGACAAAATGTTATTACTTAAGATTTAATTTATTTCATTAGAGATAATTTAAATTGAATTTTTTTCTAATTAGAAGGAAATTGCTTTTGGTAGTCTAGGTCTCTTCTGGTTTCAGATAAATTTTTGGATTATTTTCCCTAGTTTTGTGAAGTACACTCTTGGGATTTCAGTCATGATTGCCTTGACTCTATACAGTAGTTTTGGGAATATGGGCATCTTGATATTAGTTATTCCAACCCAGGAACAAGAGATGTCTTTCCATTTTCTGATGTCCTCTTCAATCTCCCTTTTCAGAATGTAGTTTTTAGAGTAGAGGAATTTCATCCCTTTCGTTAGACTGATTCCTAGAAATTTCCTTTTTGGGTGCTATTATGAAAGGATGTGATTTTCTGACTTCTCTCTCAGCGACTCTGTTGTTCATGTATACAGAGGCTATTGATTTTGGAGTGCTGACCTTGTATCTATGCTATTAAATCTGGTAGTTAAATCTAGAAGTCTTTGGGCTGAGATTTTAGGATCTTCTATATAAATTATCATGTCATCAGCAAATAATGACAGTTTGACTCCTTTTCCTATCTTTACTCCTTTTATTTCTTTGTCATGTCTAATGGTTGTGGCTAATGTTTCCAGCACTATACTGAACAGGAGTGGTGATAGTGGATAGTGTCTTGTTCCTGATCTTGGTGTGAAAGGTTTCAGGTTTTGATCATTTAATATGATACTGGCTGTTGTTTTCTCATAAATAGCTTTTATTAGGTTGAAATAAAGGTCATCTATTCCAATTTTCTGTAGGGTTTTAATCATGAATAGGTTTGGATTTTGTAGACAGCATATTGTAGGATCTTGCTTCTCATCTACTCTGCCACTCTGTGTCTTTCAATTGGTGCACTAAGGCCACTGACATAATGATTATAACTGATATGTACTGGTTTAACGCATCATGAGGTTTTCTTATTCTTGGCTCTTTTTCTGAATCTATTGAGGTGACTGTATGGTTTTTCTCCTTGATTTTGTTTATATGGTGTCTTATATTTATTGATTTACATATGTTGAGCCATCCTTGCATCCCTGGGATGAATTGAACTTGGTCAGGGTGTATGATCTTCTTGATGATCCTCTGAATTCTGTTTGACAGTATGTTATTGTGGGTTTTTCCATCTATGTTCATTAGGGAGCTTGCCCTATAGTTCTCTTTTCTGGTTGAGTCTCTGTTTTTGGAATCAATGTAATGGTTGCTTTCAGAGTGAATTTAAGAGTAGTGCTTCTCTTTCAATTTCTTTATAAAGAGTTTGAGAAGTATTGACATTAGATCTTCTCTAAAAGTCTTGTAGAATTCAGCAGTAAAACCATCAGGACCAGGACTTTTCCTTGTCAGTAGGGTTTTTATTACATTTTCAATTCCACAGATTGACATTCAGGTGTTTAACATTTATATATCTTCTTTGTTCAACTTTGGGAGTTCATATATGTTGAGGAATCTACACATTTCTTCTGTGTTTCCTATCTTACTGGAGTACAAATCTCAAAGTAGCTGTTTATTACCCTTTGACCTCCTGCTGGATCTATGGTGATTCCCCCCTTTTCATTCTTAATAGTATGTATTTGAGCCTTCTCCTTCCTTTGTTTCATAAGTTTGGCTAAGGATTTGCCAATTGTCTATCCTTTCAAAGAACTAACTCTTTATTCATTGATTTTTTGGTATCATTTTCTTAGTTTCCATTACATTAATTTCTGCTCTGATTCTCACAATTTCCTCTCTCATACTAGCTTTGGATTTGTCTTGCTCTTCTTTTTCTAGTACCTTGAGGTTCAGCATTAGGTTGTTTATTTAAGCTCACTCTGTTTTCCTAGTAGGAGCATTCACTGCTATAAATTTCACTTGTAAAATGAGTTCTAGAAAGTAGGACAGCTTTTATAGAGTGGAATATTTCTATAGGAAACGGTGTGGGAATGTGATGAAGGGAAGGAATAAATATGATACAGAAAGAAAATAAAAGAGCATGTATAAAGGGAGGAGGAGGGGGGAGTGGGTAGGGATATGGGTAAAAATGAGAATTAACTTGTGGCATATACTGGTACAAATTTCCCAATGTTATATGTGATTTTGAGATGTATATAAATTGTACCAATAAAGAATTCAATTTAAAAAATTTTTCACTTGTAGATCTGTTTTTATTGTGTCTCATAAACCATTATATTTTGTATTGGCATTGTCATTTAATTGTAGAAACTGCTTAATTTCTTCTGTGACTCATTGGTTGTTCAGCAGAGTGTTGTTCAATTTCCATGTGTTTGTGAGGATCTTAGAACTTCTGTTAGTATTCAATCCAATTTCAAGGCACTATGGTCTGGGGATAACTTTATTTGCTTTACATTTACTAAACATCCTGTATGAACTAGCATGTATTCTATTTTGGAGAACAACCTATGAGCAGCTGAATTTGTGGGGTGAAATACTCTCTAGACATCTAGTAAGTCCATTTGTTCAAAAGTTTGGTTCACTTCAAGTATTTTATTATTGATTTTTTGTTGTTCAGTTCATCTGTCTCCTTGTAACAGTGGGGTATTGAAGTTTCCTACTTCAATATTAGTATTAGTATTGTATTAGTACTTATATGGCTTTTCATGTCCATTTATATTATTTTATATAGTTGGATGCCCTGGAATTCAGTGCATAAATATTTATGAATCTCATCTCTTTCCCCTGGACTGTTCCCTATACAAGCATGTAGTGTCCTTCTCTGTCTCTCTTATTCAGTTTTGGTTTGAAATCCATTTTACCTGCAAATAGTATAACCACTCCTGCCTTTCTGCAGTTTCCTGTCACATGCAGAATTCTTTTCCATCCTTTTACCTGCAGTCTATGGATTTCTTTGCTCTAACTTCAAAATATATCCAGAATTCAATTATTTCTCACCACCTGTACTGCTACCACTGTGGCCTAAATTATCACCGTCTCTCACTTGTATGACCTCAGAGCCTCCTGCTGGGCCCTTCATTTCTGTTCTGGTCAGTTGACCATCTGTTTGCTGTACATAATCAGGCCCTATTTGAAATACTCCATTAGTTTTCCATCTTCCTTATATAAAACACAAATTCCTCACAATGATCCAGAAAACCCTACAAGAATGGTCCCCACTTAGACACCAGGAATACTTTTGTGTCAAAACTTTGCATTTGTTTTCCTTTCTATACTGAACCCCCTTTGTAAAAAATAGCTGTACACTTCTTTAGCATCTCCTCCAGACCTTGTTCAAATGTCACACTATTTAAAACTGCAACATCTATCACATTTCCTACTCTCTCCCCTTACATATTTTTTCTCCACATTTAATTCATTGCAGTCTGAAATAGTACTTATGTATCTATGAATTTATTCTTAGGCCTTCTCTCCAGTGAGTTAGCGATATTGTGATATTAACTATTTGATATTAGAAACTACTATATTGGCATGGTAAATATTCAGTGAATGACCAAAAATACTTTTTTTATTGAATTCTTTATTGGTACAATTTATATACATCTCAAAATCACATATAACATTGGGAAATTTGTACCAGTATATGCCACAAGTTAATTCTCATTTTTACCCATATCCCTACCCACTCCCCCCTCCTCCCCCCTTTATACATGCTCTTTTATTGTCTTTCTGTATCATATTTATTCCTTCCCCTCATCATTTTATTTGGAGTACTATGCCTCTCAATCCTGGCTCAGTGTAGAATCTTAAAGAGTTCTGCTTTAAAAATATTGATTTGCAAATCAATCTGATTCTCTAAGGTAGTAGACAAGGTATGGATAATTGCTAAAATCCCCTAGACCCTTCTCACATGCATCAGGTGGTAAAGTACCAACCTAATGTGATACCAAATCACCGCTACCAGTTCAGCAAATAATGTGCTCACCTTAGTCTGCACATTGGCTCTTCCAGTGAGATTCCTGAGAAAGAATCCAAGCCTCAGTTTCTCTGTAAAATGAAATAAAATAGTTCTACATCACAGATTTCCATCAGATGTAATTTCCACAAATTACAAATTGTTTCTTAAACTGTTAGGCAACTCAAAAAGGCAAGTTTTTAATCCACTGTTGTATTATTTTTTGAGTGAATTGCATCAAAATTCTATTTTTGGTTCTCTCACTTACAGGGCTATATGACTGGCCCTATTATTAACTTTGCATGGCCTGAGTTTCTTAATTTGAAAATAATTAAGAAGATTGAAGATCTTGAAGATCTATAAAATTTCTTCCGTAAGACAGTATATAATTCCACACTAAATCAGCTGAATATTTCAGCATTATACTTTTACTTCCCTAGTTTACAGGTAAGACCTCAGTTAGAATTCCCTGACTCATAACTGTAGCACCTGGCTGGCTCAGAGAGCATGAGTAAACTGAGAATGGGCACAGCTGGGAGAAGCAAGGCATAATTACTCTACTGCCCCAGAAAATCCACACGCATTTTATTTTATTTTATTTTTAACTTAGTATAACCAGTTTGTTTATTTATTCATTCATTTATTTATTTTGCAGAACTGTGGATCAAACTTGAGCTCTTGTGCTGGCAAGGTAGGTGCAGTACCACTTAAGCTAAATCCCCAGCCCAATTTTATTTTATTTTAAAATATCCTTAAAATAAATCACTTGTTTTATGACAAAGTCACACACCAAACTATTTCAGTAACACATTAGTCATTCCCCTCTCCTTAGATACATACAATCCTGGTAAAAAAGAGAAAGGAAGAGAAGTGGTTAAAGGGGAGAACAAAGAACTCAGATACAGACTTACAGGTTGGTACTCTTAAAATACTGTGTACTGGTCAGAATTTTTAAGAAACTTTCCAGTGTGATGTTAAAGTGATCTATTTCCCTTCTGAAGTTATGTACAAATGTAATTATTCTTGTGCACAAATTACAATGTACATTTATTTTGCAAGATCACACATATTCTCTGTCAGCATGAAGACAATTCAATTAGAGGCAGTTTAATATTGGTCCTTATTAATTTTCAAGTCCACAAATCCCAGATAGAATTCAATTTTGCTTAGTAAAAGTCAAATTCTTTGAGTACTGGCTATTAATAAACTGCATCTCTCTCTGGCTATGATCTCTTTCTCTGGGTAAGAATAGAAGATACTGGCTCAATGAATAGGCTATCTAGCCGGGAATGGACACACTCTTTTCCATAAACTGCTATGCTTCATGATTCTCAATTAAAAAGTAACTCTTCATTTTTATTCAGAGTTTTACTTTGAAGCACACTGACTCATTTATTCTCTCATTTAATCTTGAAGCAGATTTTATGATCTTATTTCACAGGTATTTTAGTCTCATTAAAATCAACATTCTATTAGCTATATACATATATATATATATATATACATATTAAACTCAACATTTCAAGTATATATAATATATATGTAATTTTATACATACCTTCTAAATATGTCCATACACAAGTGTATGTTTTAACCTACCTATTTCTTTCTATTCTTATTTTAACTTTTTCATATTAATAGGTATTGGTATTTCTGATGCTTCAATTAATCTTCACATAAGAGAAACAATTTTAATAAACACTCCTGAATCTTTCTCATAGTTAATGAATTTTTAGGTGGAAGTAAAAATAAATAAAATTTAAGCTGAGAATTTAGTTATGCAGAAAAACAAACAATATATAATATGCAAATATATATAAAAATCCCAAAGAGACTAACCCAAGATTATGTTGTAGTTTTCAACAAAAATTTGTCCTTGAAAAAAAAATTTAGTGTATGAGAATTTCATTCCCCCTTTTTTATTTTTAAGGTATTATTTACAGTGAATGACATAGTCTTTTTTCATGTGCAGTTTGTTAACTTTTATTAAATGGATTTTATACATACACTATCACATGTAGATGTAGAATATTTTCATCACCACTGAAAATATTTTCCAGCTCATTTCACTAAATCTAATCCCACCTCCTAAGGAAACCACTATTCTGATCCCTGTCACCATAGCCTAGCTTCAGCTATTACAGAATGTCATGTGCACAGACCCACGTAGTGTATGTCTTACCTCTTTTTGCCTAGACAGAATGACTACTAAAATCACTCACCTCTGGGGAATTTTTATTCTTCATTAAAAAGAAAACAAAACAAAGAAAAATAGGAATAAGAAGGAAGAGGTGAAAGGAGAAAAGAAAAAGGAAAGAATGATACAAGCCTTGAGGTTCCACTTACTTTGGAAACTATGATTCAGTGGCATACCAGTTGGAAAACACGGTGTCTTAAATTGTCTCATTTCATTAAGACCTCATTCGTTTATTATGACATACACATATGGTTTTCTTGGGGCTGATTTTTTTCACTGAACATAATGTATTGAGACCACTCAAATTGATGAGTACTGGTGAGTGACTATTTTTATTGCTGGATTCCCTTACATCTTACAAGTGTACTATATATAAATTGTTTCCTATGAATTGACAGATTATTTCGTTTTTTTTTTTTTTTTTTTTTTTGAGACAGGGTCTCGTTTTGTAGTTCAGGCTGGCCCTGAGCTCACTATGTAGCCCAGGCAAGGCTCAAACTCAGCAATCCTCCTGCCTCTGCCTCTCGAGTGCTGGGATTACAGGCGTGAGCCAGCACACCCGGCACTGTGGTATGTGATATTGATGGTTGGTGGGCGTGAGTCACCATGGCCAGCATTGTATATGGTTACTGGGATTGAACTCAGGATCTTGCACTTGCAAGGCAGGCACTGGAACCACTGAGCTAAATCTCCAGCCCAGGTTATTTCTGTTTTTAATGTAATGAACAACCCTGCCATTTATATATGTATAATATTATATATATATATATATAAAACTATATATTTGTATATTATATAGAATTATAATGTATCATTGTATATTATATATAATAATATAGAATTATATATGAAATATAATTATATATCATATCATATATATACTATCATATAATATATATATAATATATGTCTATATCTATTTGTCTATATATATATATACTTGTCTATATCTATATATGGATATATGCTTTAATTTTTCTCAGAGAATATCTAAAAATGAAAATAGGTGTTTGTTTAGTTTTGTAAGAAATGGCCAAAGTTGTTTCTCAATGGCTGTGTTATTTTTTCTAATACCAGAGATAGATGATCATTTCAGTTGCTCTGTAAATGTGTGAATACTTAGTATTATCAATCTTTGTTGTATTCAAGACCTTCTAATGTTTATGGTTGTATCCTTTTGATTTTGATTTATATTTTTCCCTTATGAATAATGATGTTGGACATATTGCCATGTGGTTACCAATATAAATATTCCCATAGCTTTTTGTTGTCATTGTTGTCCTTTGAGACAAGACCTCAAAGTGCTGGGATTGCAGGTGTGAACCACCACACCTGGGTTTGTGGTGTGTGGTACCAGGGACTGAACTCAGGACCTTGCACAGGCCAGGCAAACACCGGAACCACTGAGCTAAATCACCAGCCCTCTTGTAGCTTTTTCAAGCTGTAGACTGTATTCAAGTTCTTTTCTCCCACTACTTTTATTATTGAGTTAAAGAGTCCTGTACAAGTGTTTCCAGCAGACTGGGGAATGAGCGGCGGGCGGACTGGACCCAGCAGCTCCGGGCCTCGCTGTGCCGTGTTTCCAGCGGACTGGGGAACGAGCAGCAGGCAGACCGGACCCAGCAGCTCCAGGCCTGCCATGCCGTGTGTCCAGCAGACTGAGGAGCCAGCGGCAGGCGGGCCGGACCCAGCAGCTGCGGGCCCCGCTGTGCGCTGTTTTCCGGTGGACTGAGGGAACAGCCATGGATGGACCGGACCCAGGGGATGCAGCCCCGCTGTGCCTTGCTTCCGGTGGACTGAAGGAGCAGCACACGGACCCAGCTGCAGGGTACAGTCCATTTCCAGTAGACTGAAGGCCGCCCACCAGCCCACGATATCCCGGAGCTGTGCAGTGAGGAGTCAGACATAGAGGTAACTCATAAGCTCAAAGTATCCAGTATAGAATCTAACAAACCTTTTTATCTTATTTACTGTGTTTAATACTGATATTGGCATTTATTGTACTATGGTAACAAACATGATGTGATTGCTCTGCTCAAATACCTACCATGATGTGTCAGGAGTGAGAACTCTCAAGAGTTATTACAGATTCAAGGAGGAACCCCAGGAAAGTGCTGCTTCCAAAGGGCCCCAGATAATAGAAACAGACATGCAACAAACATTGTCCTGTCATCAGTCAAAGAAGAGCATTAAAAACAACGAAAGAGTAGAAATGGGAAAATACACAAAAAACCAGACACAAAGATCACCACCACAGGGAAATTCAGAGAAAAGTGAAATAGGGAAAATTGAAACTCAAACACCAGGACTCTTGGAGGTGGTAACTAAAGCAGATCTAGTAAAATGGAAAGCAGAACTCATCTCTGAGATCAAAACAGAGATACTGTCCTCAGTGAAAGACTTCATTAAAGAAGAGATCAGTGAGATGATTGAATCCAAGTTAGCAGAAGCAATGGAACCTTTTAAACAGCTTCAAGCAGAACTCCAG
>PVIC010037227.1:0-18186 GCA_004025085.1 Thryonomys swinderianus
TGAAGTCTTATTTTTTAAGACCAAACTAAGAAAGGAATGGGAATCAGGCAGGATAGGGTGAGATCAGCAATATAATAATTGAGGTGTTTACCCAAGTAGTTATCAAACTAAATATTTCACCAAGTTATAATTAGGTAGATTAAAGGGGAAGACCTGGAATATTTTATTTTCTTGTGTGTTTAAAACAAACAAAAAACTGAATCACAAACTCCACGAACAGAGCCCGTGGAGATCTGATGAAGCAGGAGGTGATCAGGGCGTGTTGACATTTACTTTGGGGCGAACTTTTGTCCTCTCATAGTACTGATGATGAGCAACACACTGGCTGAGGTATTTATTCAGATTTATCTTTGGCCCTATTTTAATTATTAAACAAAAAATGAATAATTATAAAGAAACATCCCTAAGAAGAAATATCAATTTTCTGTATTGTTCTAGAGGGGAAATATGAATTGCTTTTTCTCTCTTTTGATGTCTCATAAGGGATATTTATAGACCTATAGGATAAATGGAAAGATCAAGAAAATAGAGAGATGGAACACTGAATGGATGAGCTGTAGGAAATTTGCCCATTTTAAGCAAACCCTAACTCTGCCATACAGTGCTTTACACCGTTCTTTTCCTCTTACACCATTCTTGTTCCCTAACTCTAGCATAGCATATGTGTTAAAGAGTCTGTTCCGTGTGTATATGACCCCATAATGCCTCATCCATTTGGAAAATGGGTAGACATCATAAATAATAGATGCTGAATTTGGCCTTGGTGTTGACTGACCTCATTACACTGTGAGTGTGTCATGGAGTCGTGGGGAGCCACAAAAGCACATTTTGGTTGTTTTAACACTAAAGGTTAAACTTTAGAGTTCATAAATAAAGTAATAGAAATGACTCTCTTATATTTATTGATGGACTGTAAGAGAAATGACACAGACGGATCCCTTGCTTCCTCCAGCCGGCAAACAGCCTGGGCTCCAGGACCTTGAAGAGGCAGAGCCGTGGAGCTGGGCCTGTGAGCAGGGCTACCTGCTCTGCCCAGGACAGTCCATACACGGCTGTGAGACCACCGTCTCCAGCACCCACAGACTCCAGCTGTGGTCTAACTGTGGTCTTTTCAGCTACACTGTGCAGACAGCAGTCATGTTCAGGGTCACCAAAGATCCCTCTTCAGTTTATGATGGAGGAAGACTCTCCTAGTTTCATAAACCATGAAGGAAGCAAACTCTTATTCAACTTGTTTTTTTTTTTTTTAATGGTTAAGGAAAGAAAATCAACGTACATGGTCACACCATGCTTATAATGGAAGTTGAACCCCTTTCTATAGACCCCCCACTCTAGGGATCTTTTGCTAAATCTCCCATTTCAAGTTAAAGACATGATTTGTTTGTTTGACTTAAATAATTACAAACAGAGCATGGGTGCTGGAGACGGTGATGAACAAGGCAGAAAAATCCTCTCTGCTTTTTAGAAACTTGTAGGCCCAGAAGGAAGGGAGATAAATTTATATGATGAATATTATAAGAGATTTTTGTGCTTCAGTACAGGGTGCTCTAGAAGTACATAGCGATGTCTAATCTAATCTAATCCATCCTAGCAGAAGAAAGAGCAGCCTCCTGTAAGAAATGGCATTTGAGAGAACTTTGGCAAGTGGTAAGCCTTACCTCAGCAGAGGTGAAGATGGAAGTAGGATGTACAGAATGCCTGAGGTAAGAGTGAGAAGCAGGGAAGCAGGTGGAATCCAAAATGGCTGGAGTGAGGGTTCCAGGTGGGTCAATAGCTAAAGCAAGGATTCTAGATGTCACCTATGGGGCCATGGAAGAAATAGACCATCATTGGGTATGTATCAAGAGCCATGGAGAGAATATTAGCACTGCCGAACACCCCAGAGTGTACTGAATTCAGATTACAGCTCCTAGCCTCATTTCTTTTTATTTTTATTTGAATCTTTATTGGTACATTATATATACACATCATGATCACATACAGTATTGAGAATTTGTAGCGATATATGGCACAATTTAATTCTCATTTTTTATCATTCTGCCACCCACTTTACAACCCCCCACCCCTGTATACATAAACTTTGTTTCCCTTTTTTTAAAATCTGGCCTCATTTTTATCTGTTAAGAATACACATATAGCTGGGCGTGGTGGCTCATGCCTGTAATCCCAGCACTCGGGAGGCAGAGACAGGAGGATTGCTGAGTTTGAGGCTTGCCTGAACTATGTAGTGAGCTCAGAGCCAGCCTGAACTACAAAGCGAGACCCTGTCTCAAAAAAAAAAAAAAAAAAAAGAATACACATACAGGGGGCCAGAGATTTAGCTCGGTGGTTCTGGTGCCTGCCTAGCAAGCGCAAGGTCCTGAGATTGATCCCTCAGTAACCATATACAACAATATTGGGCGTGGTGATTCAGGCCCACAGCAGTCAGTATCACATACCGCAATGCCAGGTATGATGACTCACGCCTGCAATTCTAGCATTTAGGAGGCAGAGGCAGGAGGACTGCTGAATTTGAGGCTTGTCTGGGCTACAAAGTGAGCTTAGGGCCAGCCTGATCTACAAAATGTCTCAAAAAAACAAACAAACAAACAAACAAAAACACATACAAGGTATGAGAAAAAAATGAATGCTTCCATTTTAAAAATATTACTGCATTGAGAGGCATGTTGACATTACTCATTTTGAACACACATATTCTGTTCTTTGCCACCCACTGAAGGAATTCTAGAAGTTTTTTCTGTGTATTTAAGTTGACTGGAAGAAGAGAACCTTTCTTTCTTGTTGATGGCATCTTCAGTTTGTTCAGTATATATTTATTGGACACCTGCTATGTTCAAGGGCATGTGTTCCCTTGAACAGGTGCTGTGAAAGATTCAATGAATAAGTAGTCCATAGAGTGTCTGTTGCCCACTGAGCACTTGCGTTGATTGTTAAGGCAGCAGAAAGCCTTGTTCATAATCATCCAATGGGAACATGGATATAATAAAATGAAGGTACCTCTCCAAATAGTTATTACACAGACTGCTTAATATTTCCATAATAACCACATTGATCTCTTGATTATATTCAAAGATAAGAGAACATTTAGTTTTTAAAGATGTTGTTTAAAATATTCAGAACTTAATTTCACTTTCATGTTGCCAGGCTGTTTCAAAATATGAATGCACACACTATATGGTGGACGTTGTACTGGGATACATGTTAAAGACCTTGTCCCTGGACTTTGAGGGGCTTACAAGGGAGTAAGAACTACAGATACACGAACAAATACATCAGCGTATGATGTATAGTAAGATACAGAAAAATTGTTAATGTTTAATTAATAACCTGTTAATTAATAAACCTGTTTAATCAAAAATGAGAAGAATGCCTATCCTGAATAATTTACTGCTAATATACTTTTAAACAAAATAGTTGAAATCTAATGCAATTCTTTTTCTTTTCTCTCTCTAAAGTTTCCCAAGTAGAACAAGATGTCTATGTGCTAGTCTTATAGTGGTGTACAAATAACATGTTCTATTCCTGTGTTGGTAAAAAATTTTTCTTTATGGTAAAAATATATTTTTAGGAAAATATATAAGTTTCTCATAGGGACTTCACAAGTTGAGTTTTTATCTGCAGGCAACATGGTAATCACACTGCTGAGTGGCCCCACAGCACACCAGTTGTATGGTTATCACATGGTCAGAAGCCAGGTGATAGACTCAGAAGGTAAGTCTGAAACCAGACAGAAGCTGTCCACACACATCCAGCTTTAATCCAGGTCCAGGATATCCTAGTCTGAACACAGAAGGAGAAAGTAACCAGCCAACCCAACTCCTACACAGTGAGCCGTTGGCCTATACCCAGAAGTCTTGAGCACCCTTGTCCCCTGGTCTACACTCTAATGATGACATCATTAGCAATGCTGTTTTAACCACTCCTTCCACCACTCCCACGGGCTTTGGACACAATGAAAGTTTCTCCAAGGCCCATAAAGAGTCAAAGCCTGCCACCCATGGGAAGAATAGAGTTAAGCCTTTCATTGGCAGGAATGATTTTAAGACCAACTCTGCAATCCCTGCCCAGGCTCTAGGGCTTCAAACCTTCACCATCAGGCCTTTGCAGGTGTGTCCACTCCCACTTCAGAGAGGCCACTTTCACCTTCAACAAACCTTTGATTTTGCTGCTCAAGAAAACAAAACAGAACAAAACAAATGATGTCGAACAAAGTTCTAAAATAATGGGTCTTTTCCTGTTGGGGAATTAGTTTCTTGCCAAATACAAAAGGAAAAGTTAGCAAACTGCTAACTTTTATTTTACAAAAATAAAAAATACTTTTTTATTTTACGAAAATAATTTTTTTTTTTTTTGAGACAGGGTCTCGCTTTGTAGTTCGGGCTGGCTCTGAGCTCACTATGTAGCCCAGGCAAGCCTCGAACTCAGCAATCCTCCTGTCTCTGCCTCCCAAGTGCTGGGATTACAGGCGTGAGCCACCATGCCTGGCACTGTGGTATGTGGTATTGTTTGCTGGTGGGCATGAGTCTCCACGCCCAGCACTGTATGTGGTTACCGGGGATTGAACTCAGGACCTTGCGCTTGCGAGGCAGGCGCCGGAACCACTGAGCTAATCTTCTGGCCCAAAAATAAAATTATTTTAATCGGAAGCATTTTCAGTATGATTAGACAAAACATTATTTAAAAAAAATCAGCCAATGGGCTAGACCCAAGAAAACTTCACAAAATGCCTGATGCCTCCCTCCAGTCCATGGTACTGGAGATTAAACCCAGAGCCCATTGTCTCCAGATCTTTGTAAATGTTTTATTCTGAGAAAGGTTCTTGCTAGTTTGTGATCCTTGTTGTATGGGGTTTCTCTAGAGGACAGATTAGCAATAAATTATACATGAGATTATTGGAGGGATTTCTGAGGTAGGCTTTCAGGGTCAGCAGTGGGAGAATCCCGGGTGGTGCCTGTCAGCTCAGGGGTGGAATAAGCCGGAATGGCCTGCTGGCGGGTCCAGCCCCATCTGTGGTTGGAGGCAAGGAAGCTCGCCGCAGAGTCACAAAGCCGAGTCTGCATGAAAGGCTGCAGTCTCCCTGGCACGCCTGGCGGAGCACACGGAGGTCCAAGGCCCTGCAGAGAGCTGAGCTCCTGGGAAGCTAAAGGGAGGACTTCTTTTTTCTCTCCCTTTTGATCCTCTCCACGCCACAGGCCTACTGATTTGTGCCACTCACACTCAAGGCCGGTAGTTTCTCCTGTTCGCAGCCTACATGTCAGCAATCCGCAGACACACAGAGCGTCACTGACCTTACTCACATCAGGCCGACTCCCCAGTGAAGAGTCACCCTCCTGCTTCAGCCTCTCAAAAGCCTGGATGACAAGCGTGTGCCACCATGCCTGACTTCTTTCTTAAAAAGCAAAACAAAACCCCAAACCCACTTCCTTCATGATATTCAAAGCATTTTAATAGCTTTCTTCTTACATGCTTCACACCAATTTTCATATCTCAATGTAGAAAGGGTTCTCCGTTTATTTGAAACATGCAAAGATATAATAATTCTAACCATTCCTTGTTATTTTATTGATATATTTGCTCAACAGACACGGAAACTAGCTGTGCCAGACCGAGTAGACAAAGTCCTGCCCTCGAGCACTGTACTGCCAGAGAGATCTGCATGGGATGATTAATAGCTCCAGGAAGTATTGCTTTGCTTGGTCATTCTTCTCATTTTTTTTATAAAAATAATTTAAGGTCATATTTTATTAGTATTTTCAGCTATGACTTTTAAAAATTAGAGTTGTGTGACAACACCTTAGTTCTATGCTATACTGACTCATCTTGTGAACTTACCAAGGGAAATCACTGCCATGATTCACCCTGGTGAATTAATTCCTCTGCTGCTGTGGCTTCTTTAAAAACATTCAGTTGGGAGGAAAGGAGAGAGAAAGGAAGAGAAAGAGGGAGGGAGGCAGGGGAAGGCTGGAGTGTGAGTGCACTACCATAAGGATGGGAGGAATGGGGAAAAAGGAAAGAGGACTGATTACTGATGAGCATAACTACTCCTAAAGTTCTTCATAAGCGATGGCAGAAAAAAAGGCATAAATAAAATTGGAGGAAGCAGCCCTTTTGGAACACAAAAAGGAAGAACAAGGAAATATAATGGACTTGTAAAACAAACCAGAATTTACGTTTAACCAAAGTTGGGGGAATGGAAGTTAATACTGTACTCAGTCACTGCAATTTAAATAAAATTCTCAATTGATATAAAAGGACATTGAGGAGATCCTGACTCAGCTATGTTATCAATAGGAAATATGGGTGGGAGATGTAGCTCGGTGGTGTAGTTCATTTGCCTGCCTGGCAAATGCAAGGTACTAAGTTTGATTCCTGGTCCAAAAGAAAAATTGACTGCAATTCCTTTAATTCAGCATTAAATAAAATTAGTCACTAATTGCCTGTGAGAAGCCTACCAAATGTCTAGAAGTACACATTTTGCAGAAACAAATCAAGTAAAGCAAATCAGTGGAAGAAACAGCAGATTATTTTTACTTCTTTAATTATGAAATCTCAGCATTATAAGTCAGAATTTTCATTACATTTTCCTTCAAATAGTCTCATTATTTATTGGATTCATGGTACTTAAATTCATGTATGTAAAATTTTAGGGAACAGGGCTGGTACTGAGAAGCGAGCTCAAGACATTGACATTGAGCTATAAGCCCATCTTCCTAAGTTTTGAGTACAGCGTCTCCCTAAGTCATTAAGTTGTCCAGCTGGCTTAATCAATCCTCCTGCCTCAGACTTCACTATAGGCTGTTTTACATGATAGATTTCTTACTACGTTGACTGTGTAGACAGAAGATACTGTGAGTGAGAACTCACTCTTGCCTAATACAGGTATACATTTTTAAAAAAACTTTATTGTTTTAAATACATACTTTTATACATTACCATTTACAGTTGCATGTATTGTACTTATCAAACATGCAGATTTTGAACACAAGTAATTTTAATAATATTACAATCTTGTCCAATGACTCAGCATCACAGCAGCTACAAAATAACCCTGCCCTTCATCCAAAGCTTACAGTCTACTGCCCATTGCTGAGGCAGGGGCTGGTTTAGGACTCAGTTGGATTCCTTCTTTGTATAAATGCACAGCTCTGCTGTGTCAGTGCATAAAGCCTTAATGGGAAGAGTTTCTTTCCTCTTTCAAATCATTGATGTCCCTCTCTGATCTACTTCTTGATGTTGCCCCTCCTCTTTCACTTGTTCTTCTCTCCAAATGCTTATAATTTTTCATCTGGGCCACTATGCTCACCCTTTAGCTGGTGTCACCTACTAGATTCTTTCCCACAGCCACCTGAACCTCAGTCAAGCCATACTCCACCTGCTTTATTTAGAACAAAACCCAGTGATTTCACTATTCCAAAGCTCTGCTTTTGCTTATGCATATACTCCATGGAAAAATGTTCATTATGTGTGAGATATTACTTCACTGCTAGCTTATAGATATTTAAAATATCTAAAAGGATAAAATGAAGACATATTTTTATTTTATATTATTTATAAACTACTTTTGCTCTTAAATTATTAACAAGGGTGTTTAAGGGAAGCAATATAGTTTAGTAATTTAATCATTTTTGAAATTTTGGTGAAAACAATAATGCAGACAGTCGAAGATCTTGCTCTGAGATGAATTTTTTTGTGATTCTTGGTTTTAATGGTTATCATAACCTTATTTTTCTCATTTATATTTTTCTTACATCCTGAATTTTCTTGATTTTTGTTTTCTTTTGGCATTGTTATATTTTTGTAAGTCACATCAACATTAATGGAATAGGGAATAAATTATTAAATTGAATTGTACCATTGAATTGATACTGAACCATTACATTTAGTTTACACTTCCAATAAATAAATGCTTATCCTGCAAAGCCTTTAAAATATAAACATTTTACAATAAGTAATAATTTGTGGAGACTGTGACAATAATTAATGGAAAACTGGGTAGATCGCTAATCAATTTATTTCCAAAACTAAAACCTGTATAAGCTCAGTGACAGACACTAAGCTACAAGGACAACGTAACATTTTCTGCTTGGATAAAGATTCAATTTGTCAGATGATCTTGTTAATTTTTCTCAAATTCTACTTAAAGCTGCGTTTGCTCAATTGGAAGAATAACATACTCAACTATACCATAGTTTCCCTAAACCTTCTCAGAATACAAAGGTGGATAAAGGACCAGCCTTTGTTCTCAACATTCAGTTTTGATACATGATGCAGAAGTTACAACACTTTCATCAACAATTACTGACGGCTTTCCTTGTGTCCCTCCCGTGGGGGATCTGAAGGACTGTTTGAAAGGCATTCAAGTGACAGGGGAGAGTGCACAGTGCCGCCTTCTGTATTACATACACAGAGAGGAAGAGAAAAATATTCCCTTCCACCCAACGGGTGAGCAAGAGAGCATCAATACAAACAAAACAGGCACAAGCCAGAAAGCCGGGGAAGAAAGATCAAAAGTAGCTTCATTCGAGGTGAACAGTCTAAAGGGAATAAAATATTATTTGTGACAGAATTTTCGTAACAGAATTTTCAGTCTACTCAGAGCTCAGATCGACTATTAGCCAGACAGTTGTTTACTGACGGAGCTGCAGACAGTGGTCTGCTTTATGAGGCCTCCAGTTACACTAAACAAAATACTAAGCAGAAGAGCTCATGGAAACTATGTTGTCACTGTTACCTTTCAGATTGGTGAAAAGTCATTTGTAATCGATGAGTAAGTGCTAATTTATGGAAAAGTCGTGGTGCCTCATAATATTCTTCCTATCAAATATGGATAATATGAATTATAGGTGAGGTTCTTTTAGAGAAATTCTAAAGATTGTTTAATAATCACTTTCTGTAGCTAATTAGTGTTATTTTAGCAGTTGAGAGCATTCCAAGCCTGGGTGAAAAAGCGGTCATGGTTTTAGAGTTACTCATACTTCTCAAAGACCTTAGGAAGTATTTTATATCAAATCACTCTATCACAAAAGTATAAAATGATTTACTTCTTTGACATTAGAAGAGTGAAATATCTAATTAGGAATATATTCTAGATTTATGATGACATCTGACAGATAATCTAAGAACTTCCTAAATTTAATGCACTATTATAAGTTGCACAATGGATCATATTAGCATAATGTCAAAGATTCTGAACACCTGAAAGTTCTATTACCTTGTGGGGGAAGCATGTAATTAGCGAGTGGCACTGCAGGGGCAATCAGTACGGTGGGTTACACAGCCCAGACCATTTCTTTCTCAACATACTTCCTTATGCACTTGGAATCGGGCGTAGCAAGTCATTTCTTTGGCTAGAGAAATGTCTGCCTCACCCATCGGTCTCTCCCTCTGGCTTTGTGATTGACAGCATTTAAGCTGGCAGCTTCTCAGCTGAGCAGGACTCCTGACTGATATTCAAAGGCAGACTCCTGCTTCCAACTTGCTATGGAAACATAGCATAGCAAGAAATAAGCAAAGGGGTGCTTTATGCCACTAAGATTTCAGAGCAGAGTTTGTCGCTGTCACAATCTAGCCTATCCTGCCATAATACTTTTGGACAAAATATACAAGAATCAGTCCTTGAATATCATCGTAAGAGTAAAATAAAGACAAGTTCTCTGTCTCAACCTTGCTTTGCTTTTCAAAAGAATCACTTGTAGTTGCTATGAGGACATTCCCAAAGTGTCAGTTCACTTGAATACTGTACAGATATGGCTGATGAAGTAGGACAGATGTTACATATTATACAACTATATTATTACAGTAGCTGAAAAAAACCTGCCCATGTTAGCCTATTGTACATTATTTAGCACTTACATATGTACTAGGTAAATAGAAAATATTAGTTTAACTTGAAAAGCAATTTAATTCCATCCCATTTGGGCTCTGGTATTTTTCCTCCTGATCAGAAATGAGCCGTGGTAGCAACTTGGAATTTCCCTTATTATTTTTAAAAATTCAAATGATATTGCAGATTCCACTGTCCTGTTCTAAATGCAAATTATATTGCAGATTCTATTATTTTTATCCTATGAAAGGAGGGATTGTGCTGCTTTTATTTTAATCTATATTCTAAGCATTTAGAATCACACACATAAGTAGACCAAAATCAGTGTTTTTTTTTAAGTAAATGCATCTGCAATAATTGCAAGGTCAATATAAGTTCAACGTCCAGTGTGACTTTCACAAAACCCTAATGCCATTTATGCTATGTTACAAATAACAGGTGCAAGAGAACTGAATAGGTTTTACTCTATTCATCCTATTGGAATATGACAGTTGGACAAGTATGATAATGAGAAAACAGTCATTCATGGATTTTATTGTAGTATTTCCCTAACTTTTCACACTGTGGTACCCTCCCCGTGATACTATTTATAAGATACAAATAGGCAAAAAGGCCTTTGTGGATCATTCTTAGGGCTTAGAAGGTAAATCACATTTCTCTTAGAAAATCCTTTATTTCTAACACAAGTTGCTGTTTAAATGTTGATAATGGAAAATATGTGATAAGTGAGAGAGGGCTTTTTAAAGTTTCTAAAATAACTACAGTCCTTAAAAGAAAACATAAAAATGAATGTAGTGTATTGGTACACAAATATATGAAGGTCATACCACAGACAGAAAAGAATATCATTTTGACCCAGTGTAACACAATGTTTGGGAAGCTAATTGGAATAGAAAGAGGGACCCGAGGTCACAGTATTAACAATTACATTGGTCACAATAAATCCAGCACTTCCAATGTAAAACACTTTGTGTATTTTAAGTCATTTAATCGCCTTGATGATGGTATGGATGGGTGTAATTCCTTCTGCTTTTTCACTAAAGACATCTAGTAGTATATCCATATCTGTAAGTGAATTATGTATCAGGGCTGGTTTTGAGTGTAGGACATACCCCTAAACCATGCTGTTTCTTGGCAAAACAGTAAGACAGGCCTTTATGTGTAATACTGTCTTCAAATGTAAAAGGACTGGTAAGTGGCAGAGATGACAAGTTTCTGATTTCCCAAGAGGTTGATATGAGCTTATGTAAGTCCACTCATGAAGGAAGAGACTGTGTCAGAACAAGTAAGCAAAGACTGTCTAATGAAGGTCAAGTTCCCCACTGCAGACAGTTAATGACATTTTATGGATTTTAGGGGAGATACTTCTTGGATGATTTTTTTTTTTTTTGTGACAGGGTCTTGCTTTGTAGTTCAGGCCAGCCCTGAGCTCACTATGTAGCCCAGGCAAGCCTCGAACCCAGCAATCCTCCTGTCTCTGCCTTTCCAGTGCTGGGATGACAGGCATGAGCCACCACGCCCGGCACTGTGGTATGTGGCATTGATTGCTAGTGGGTGTGAGTCACCACGCCCAGCATTGTATGTGGTTACCAGGATCTAACTCAGGACCTTGCACTTGCGAGGCAGGCGCAGGAACCACTGAGCTAAATCTCCAGCCCATGGATGATTTTTAACTTTTCCTGAAATTTCAAGTAGGAAGAAAATTTTATTAGAAATGTTATTTCCAGGCCAGGGATTTAGCTCAGTGGTTCCATTGCCTGACTCACAAACACAAGGTCACAAGTGTGACCTTAATTATTTAAAAAAATAATTAAGAAAGAAATATTATTATTATTATTATTTTTTGAGAGAGAGGGTCTCATTTTGTACTTCAGGCTGAGCTTACTTCATAGCCTAGGCAAGCCTCAAACTCGGCAATCCTCCTGTCTCTGCCTCCTGAGTGCTGGGATTACAGCCATGAGCCACCACGCCTGGCATTGTGTTATGTGGTACTGAGCTGGTGGGCGTGAGTCACCACGCCCAGTATTGTTGTATGTGGTTACTGGGGATCGAACGAGGGAACTTGCGCTTGCTAGGCAGGCACAGGAACCACTCAGCTATATCTCTGGCCCCAGAGATGTTATTCTTATGTGGGCTATACTGGGAGGAGATTATATTTTAGACTAATTGAATGTGAACAAAGAGCCCACTCCAACAAAAAGGCTCAGTAGCTCTCCCAAAAGTTTCCAGGTGCTCACACGCTATTCTTTATTTTGGAATTTCAAAGACTGAGTCAGAAGTACATTCATTCTGAAAAAATCAACATACAGCCTTGGACCTCCGTCATACACGGGACTGATGTGGAGCAAAGAGGCTCTGGTGGTTCTGCAGTGCTTCATCAGGACGTGAGCGACATGAATTAAGAAGGCTTAGCTGGCCGTGGCGGCAGTGGTGTACACCTGTAGTTTCAGCACTTGGAAGGCTGGGACAGGAGATTCACGGGTTCAAGGCCAGCCTGGGCTATATACTGAAACCCTGTGTCAAAAGAAGAACTAGAGTAGGTGGAGGAGAGGAAGAGGAAGCGGGGAAGGAGGAGGGAGTAGTAGAAACCGGAGGAGGGAGGGGAGTAGAGGCAAATCTAAAGAAGAAATCTTAGCGTTCATAGGCTACCCTGGAGAATGGTTGAAGTAATTTTTACTGTGCTTTAAACACATACACTGTCCTTTAGAAAGCACAATCACTGTCTTATATTCAGGACTAGAATTTCTGTTATTCTGAAGTCTGCAGGCAACATGGTACTGCCACTGAAGTTTTCAAATGGAAGGGAGATGCTTCTCAGAAACACAGTCCTAGCTCAGAGTTTTATCCTCAAAGTTAAAGAAAACATTATGTAAATGGAGTGGGAAATCTCTTTGAATTGAGCCGACAGTTCTGTATTTTAGCGTTAACAATCTTCTAGGGACTAAAAGTTGTTCAGTCTCAAGGCAAACCCAATGAATTGTTTCAATTGCCACGATGGTGGTCATAGGCTAAGGTTACAAATAGTGTCACTGAGAGTGTGGCGTCCTTTTTTATAATAGTTTTTAGATTCCTTCTGTTAGATTTATGCTGTGTTTTCCCTAACAACATTTAAATTTAACTTCTTGTTCACCTTTCTTATTACTTGTTTTTGTCTAGCAAGATTTTTATGCCTTCAGGTGTGTATGAATTATTTATGCACTCCTATGATTTTCTTTCTACATCTCCATGCTGTGTTTTAAGTGAAAAGTTATGAGGGGAAATTAAATAAGATGAAAGCAAAACCAAGAGAAATGCAATATAGTTATGTGTGTGTACTGATAATGCTAATCAATAAGTATTACTTACTGGACTCAACTGGAAAAAAAAAACCCAAATATTCTATAGCTACCTTCACTAGTGGTTCATTTTGTATTGCCATAGGGTAAGATTATTTCCTAAAAGACATCATTCTGTACTATAACCTTTTCTCACCTCTAATCTCTACAGCTCACCCTCCCCCCACTGCACCAAATACAGATAATTCTAAAAAATTGTAATGCATTCTGTTAGTAGTATGGGGAAATGTGCTAAATGAATGTTGGATCATCTATTATGCCAATGGATACACTACAAAGTGCCATTTCTCCAAATCAAATGCATTTGCAAATCAAACCTTGCAGTAGCAGCAACAAGGAGACATTTTTAAGACTCATATTTTATAATCATCTTAAGCCATATATCTTTAGAATGCCTTTTAATCCACAGATATAGTTCTCTCTTTCTTTTCATGCTGCTCACAGACAGCAAAAGAATCTGCCACACTTGCACTATTCTATTGTAACAATTCATATCTTTAACAGACCTTTGCTCAAAGACCCTTCTAATATCTCTGAAAGCCATCCAACTGATGCCTTTTCTATGATAGAAGGACAATTTTAGTCTGAACTCCCCAACTTTCATTTTCATCTTCAGACTTTCCTCTCAGTGAGAAAAAAATGGAAATGGTATTTCAAGTCTGACTTGATCTGATGAGTCTTCGTCTCACTCAGCACCTGCCTCTTTCTTCTGTCCTCAGTCTGCCATAAAATTCTCGTGTTAAAAATTATATATCATCCATCACAAAGCTAGAAACCAGAAAAAGTACCTATCAATGCTACCGCAGAGCCATCTGCTGATCTTCAACTGGCTTCTGAGAAGGTGCAAAATAAAACATTTTATTGGCTTGTAACATTAAGAAGCAAAACCATGGAGCTTTAAGTTAGTTGCAGCAAGAAAGAATAGCTACCTCTACCTAAATATGTTCTAGCATAGTTAGTGAAGCTTTTAAAACTTTGTTTTCTCTGGCAATGAAAGAAAATATGCTTTCATGTAAAATGACCTCTAAAACAACTGTGCAGTAATGTGGTAAAGCAATATATTTTGAATTTGAAAATAAAAAATGACCTTGCTGTGGAATCTTTGACAACTCTTTTATTCTCTCAGGGTTCTGTGAGGAGGTTTCTCTTTCTGCAAAATATACACTGCTATTTATCTACCACACTAGGAAGAGAAAAAAAAAACCTTTGGAAATCTTAGCATAGTGCTTTCCTGTTCAAGAATTTAAAAGATTTTTCTTTTTATGGGCCCCAAGTTCATTACTGTCAGATACCTGTGCAATAGCTTCAACTTTCAGTCCCTACGCATCTACTATTTTAGCTACTGATGTTATTCCCTGATATTTGTGCCTCAATCTAAAAAAAACAGTTAAAGATCTTGAATAGCTGTTGCATGTATTTATCTTTCTTCTTTAATGCAATACTTCTACATATAAAGCAAATCATTTGAATTTCTCTCTTTTCCGGATTGTGTTGGAAGGCATACCTGAGAAACTCTTCTTGAGTCCTAATAAAATAAGCTAGTTGATAAGTCTGTGTACAGATTTTCAAAACTCCTATTGATCCATCGTGCTTTCATGTTAAAAAAGAATTGAAACATCAGCTATAAAACAAGATAACTTCAGCTCCAGGGCTGAGGAGGCCAGATAGCCACTGGATAGTTTTGATATCAGAAGGATTTCAGAACCTTCCCTCTGTGGAATGCTGACATGAAGGTGGCGGCCAGCGTGGGGTGATGGAACTCTGCAGGTCCTGCGGCCCGTCTGGCTGAAGCATAATTTAGCTGTTCTCACAGAAATGCTGCCACAAGCTCCAGGGTGCGTGGCTCTACATTGACCCAGTGGTCAGAATGGAAATATTTTCTTGTCCTTCCAGAGATGCACAACAAAGGAGATGAGAAAGGATGTAGATCCCACAGCCATATCCTGATCCACATATAACACTGTGATGTGAATGAATCCCTCAGAGGCCACCATGACCAGTATATCAGCGTTGGCAGCTGAGCTTTGCAGCTGAATCACATAAACCTATTCTTCAATCCAGAGAGATCAAAATATTTGGTTAAATTATCTGCCTAAGTTCAGTTTAAGCCCATTCAGATAAAAACCAATGTCGTTTTCCCGAGAAAGCATAGGAATATGAAAAGATGATTATCCAGGGCTTTCCTGTCAGGCTGACTGCCTGTTGCTGAGGGATGGGATGAGACGAACAGATATGGGCTGGGCAGTGGTTCGATGCTGCTTCTCGTGACTCCATTTTCCATGACTCCTCCACCTTTTTAAGCGGCAAGAGGTTAAGCTGACTGCAGGTTTGGCAATGTAAGTAATATTTGGGGATAGGAATTATTTTATTTTTTTAATTGAATTTTTTATTGGTACATTTTATATACAGTTCACAATCACACTCAACACTGGGGAATTTGTACCAGTATATGACATGAGTTAATTCTTATTTTTACCCATATTCCTACCCACCACACAATCCCCCCATATACATGTGTTTTCTTTTTCTTTTCAAATCATATTTATTCTTTCCCCTCATTAGTTTCCCCTACCACATTCCCTTTGAATATTTCCTATTTCATAAAATCTATTATATTCTAGAACTTATTTACATCTACAGGGTCTCATATCAGAGAAAAGATATGGTATTTACATATCCTTGGTCTACTTATTTCACTTATTAGTGTGTCCTCAAGGTATGTCCATTTGCACATAAATGACTCAAACTTGTCACTCTTTATGGCAGAGTAATACTCCATTTTATTAAAAAAACCCCACGTCTTCTTTATCCAGTCTCCAGTTGATGAGCATCTATGTTGTTTCCAAGATTGGGCTATCACAAACTGAGCTGCTATGAACATGGGTGCACATATGTCTTTACGATATAATTCTTTTAATTCTTTTGAGAATATTTCTAGCAGACCCTTAGCCAACCTTATGAAAGGAAGGAAAAGGCTCAAATCCATGCTATCAGGAATGAAAATGGGGACATCACTCACAGATCCAGTGGAAGTCCAAAGGATAAAATTTTTACTCCAAAAAGATAGAAAATATAGAAGAAATAGATAACATATGAACTTCCAAAGCTGAACAAAGAGGATTTAAAAATGTTGAATATCAAGGCTTGCCTGGGCTACATAGTGAGCTCAGGGCCAGCCTGAACTACAAAGCGAGACCCTGTCTCAAAAAAAAAAAGAACAAAAAATTTAAGTCGGGCATGGTGGCTCATGCCTGTAATCCCCGCACTCGGGAGGCAGAGGCAGGAGGATTGCTGAGTTCGAGGCTTGCCTGGGCTACATAGTGAGCTCAGGGCCAGCCTGAACTACAAAGCGAGACCCTGTCTCAAAAAAAAATGTTGAATAACCCTGTATCAATCTGTGAAATTGAAAATGTAATAAATAAAACCACCAATGAAGTCCTGATGGCTTCACTGCTGAATTCTACAAAACTTGTAAAGAAGAGTTAATGCCACTACTTTTCAAACTCTTTAATGAAATAGAAAGGGAAGCAGTACTCCCAAATTCACCCGTTGAGGCAACCGTTACCTTCATTCTAAAGGCAGAGAAAGATCCCACCAAAAAAGAAAGCTACAGGCCAATCTCTCTAAAAAACATTGATGCAAAAATCCTGAATAAAATATTGGCAAACAAATTACAGAGAGTTATCAAGAAAATCATACAGCCTGATCAAGGTGGATTTATCCCAGGGATGCAAGGGTGGTTGAACATATGTAAATCAATAAATCTAAGCAACCACGACATGGCAGGGGGTATTACAATCCCCAATTTAAAACTCTACTATAAAGCCACTGTGATAAAAACTGCATGGTACTGGCAGAGTAACAGACCCGAGGACCAGTGGAATAGATTAGAAAACCAGAAACAACCCCGGATACACTAAGCCACCTTATCTTTGACAAAGGAGCCAAACATTCTCAATGGAGGAAAGACAGCCTCTTTAACAAACGGTGCTGGAAAAACTGGGCTTCAACCTGCCAAAAGCTAAAGCTAGATCTATCTCTTTCACCATGCACAAAACTGAACTCACAATGGATATGAGACTTAAACATTAAAACAGAAACAATAAGCCTGCTGGAAAACAGATTAGGTAAAACTCTTGGAGACACTGGCTTAGGCAGACACTTTATGAATAAAACATCTATAGCACAGGAACTAGCAGAAAGAATCAACAAATGGGATCTCATCCTGCTGAAAAGCTTCTGCACAGCAAAAGATGTTACTGATACTGCCAAAAGACAACCAACAACATGGGAAAAAATCTTTACTAGCTGTTTATCAGACAAAGGGCTATTATCTACAATATATAAAGAACTTAAACAGATCAGCCTCCTCAAGTTTGAAGACCCAATTTAAAAATGGGCATCTGAAATGAACAGACCCTTCTCAGAGGCAGAAGTCAAGGCAGCTAAGAAACATATGAAGAAATGTTCAACATCACTGGTCCTTCGAGAGATGCAAATGAAAACAACACAGATTTCATCTCACTCCACAAAGAATGGCCGCTATTACAATATTAATCAACAACTTTTCTCCACTGTTGGTGGGATTGCAGACTTGTACAACCATTGTGGAGATCTGTGTGGAGATTTCTTAGAAAACTAGGACTAGGGGTCCCATTTGACCCAGCTATCCCCCTGCTAGGAACATACCCAAAAGACTTTTAAAAATCACATTGGAAAGACAGATGTACACCCTTGTTCATAGCAGCTTAGTTCATGATAGCTCAGTCTTGGAAACAACCCAAATGCCCATCAACTGGAGAGTGGATAAAGAAGATGTGTTTTTTTAAAATAAAATGGAGTATTATTCTGCCATAAAGAATGACAAGATTGATTCATTTATGTGCAAATGGATACACCTGGAGGACATGCTAATGAATGAAATCAATAGATCACAGATAGGCAAATACTGGATCTTCTGGTTGATATGAGCACCCATAGATGCAAATGAGCTCTAGAAAGTATGACAGTCTCTGTAGAATGGGAAAT